>OY744469.1:6134882-6368870 GCA_963556145.1 Hygrocybe punicea
GAGTTGAAGCCTTGACTCGTCGTTTTCAACGACACGAAACGGGTGCAGAAGAGCACCCAAGGTTGTATTTTTTTTTTCAATCTTTTTTTTTTTTGCTAAGTGATGTTACATTTTGTGTAGTTACCCCACGCCAAACGCAGGCGAACGCGAACACCCACCAACCTACCCAACCCAGACAAGAATGCCACGGCCACCTGAGCAAAGCCAATGGGCGTGGACGACAACGGTCCCGGTGAGGATAGTGGAAACAGGCCCGCGATGCCGGGGAAGGTGCCAGACGGCAACGACAAGGACACGCCAGACGGCATCGACGAGGACACAGACGGCCCACCAGGGGACGACGAGGATGGAGATGGCCAGCCAGGGGACGACGAGGATGGAGACAGCCAGCCACGGGACGACAGGATGACGGAGACGACGATGACCAGCCAGGGGACGATGGCGAAGGGAACGACGAGGGATTACGACGACAGGACGACGACGAGAACGGGGGACGACGATGACGACGACGACAGGGACAAAGACAAAGACAAAGACAAAGACAAAGACAAAGACAAAGACAAAGACAAAGACGGAGACGGGGACGGGGACGACGACGGAGACGTAGATGACGAGGACGATGGAGGTATGTACATGCCACCCCCCTCCTCTCTCTCCTCCTCTCCCTCTCCCTGCTGCCCGTCCCTCTCCCACTCCCTTCTCCCACTCCTTCTCCCACTCTCACCCCCCCTCCACCACCTCCCACCTCCCACTCCCTTCTCTCACCCTGCCTCCCTCCTCTCACCACCCCCAGCCTCTGCCTCCTCCCACCACCACCAGCCATATTTAATTATTTAATTATGTATTTAGATAAAATAATTATTTAATTTATATTGTCATTCTAAGCAATATTGAGGTATTGTTATTCATATGAGGTATGTATTTATTTACAATTGAGTAATATTAAACAAAAAAAGCACAATATTCCAAGTGGGGTAAGTTCTGATTTTGGCATATAAGTAGCTCCTGTAATGGCTGATGGTAAAACTGAGATATTTTGCATTTTCAAAAGAATAAATTTGTAATTTTGCTATTCTGTGTACTTTTGATAACTGCATTTCAAATTATATTACAATGCCCCTGGCAACTGCCAAAAGAAACTGACCATCCAGTGGCTACTGCTCTGAGTTAAACTGGGGGTCCAGCAACTGCTGCACCTGGTTAAACTGGAGGTACAGTAGCTGCCACTCTGAGTTAAACTGGAGGTGCAGCAAGTGCTGCACCTGGTTAAACTGACCATCCAGTAGCTAGTGCTCCGAGTTAAACTGATGGTACAGCAAATGCTGCACCTGGTTAAACTGGAGGTACAGTAGCTGCTGCTCCATGTTAAACTGGAGGTGCAGCAAGTGCTGCACCTGGTTCAACTGAGGGTACAGCAAGTGCTGCACCTGGTTAAACTGGAGGTACAGTAGCCGCTGCTCCGAGTTAAACTGGAGGTGCAGCAAGTGCTGCACCTGGTTAAACTGACCATCCAGCAGCTACTGCTATGAGTTAAACTGGATGTCCAGCAAGTGCTGTATCTGGTTAAACTGAGCAATCAGTAGCAACTGCTCTGAGTTAAACTAGACATCCAGCAAGTACTGCTTTCAGTTTAACTGCCAGTGCAGTAAATAGTGTGCACAGTTAAACTAAGCTCACAGTAACAACTGGGTTGGGTTTAACTGAGCTATACAGTGAACTGAAGGCCTTACCACTCCTGCCTCAAGTTTAACTGAACCTACCACTAATTGCTATGCTGAGTTTAACTGTATCACAGCAGGCACTGTCTGGGAGTTTAACTTAAGCCCCAGCTACTAGTGCAGATAGTACACCTAACTTTCATACCTTAACTGGGGTTGAGTTTAACTAAAACCCCCTGGACTATTGGATCACGGATCCAAACACCAGCACCGTTGTCACCTTGCCCACCATTGAGCACAACCAAAAGAACCGATGTAGATGCGGGTTCTTGGTGGCTTCGGAACTATATAAAGAAATAATATAAAGATCCTAACCAGAAGGTGTCAGCGTAGAAGTGACTGGATAATTCAGTGTCGGGAATAGAAGTAAAAGAAGGGAATGTTAGTAAAAGTAAAGCCGCCGTGTAAAACTGGACTAATAACGACGAAGCCGGCGATGAATGGAGTGAAAACGGACAAATAGTAAAGAACCCGACGATGCCGACGATGTCGGGTACGGCGGGTCGGGTCGGGTCGGGTCGGAAACGATGAACAAATATACGGGAACAACGATAAAGACGACGAAGAGGACTATAAAAAGCTAAGGGTCTACGTGGACGAGCATTTGAAGGGATTAAAAGGTGATTCTGACTAAAGGGAAACGGGGACTAAGGGTATGTTGTTTTGTACGGTCGTCGGGGACCGTTTTTATAGTACAGGAAACAGTAATCTACTTTCGGACATGTCTACTTCGGCCGATGGTAAGCTACAAAGAAAGGTTGGAATGGGGATGTGGAAAGGGGGGTTGCAAAGCAACGAAGACAGGAAATGGAGGGGAAAACGAATATGCAAGGAAAAGATCTAGAAAGTCCTACATATCTCCGAAAGGACGATGGGATGCATAAATAAAGTAAATCCGAAGTCGGGGATTGAGTCCGAAGAGATCCATCTCCTGGAATTGGAACTCCGAGGCGTTTGAGGCTGCCGGATTTGGTCTGAGAGCGGCTGTGACGAAGCGGCATACGTCGGGTTATGTCGGTCACATCAGGTCACGTCACGTCACGTCACGTCGGGTTGCGTCGGGTTATGTCGGGTTCGAATGCGAGTTGGATAGAGGCATCGGGTTCGTCCGGATTCGTGATATATCGAGGATACGGACTCAGAGGGATGTCGACCCTCTACATCTCCAGGGTACTTTAAATAAAGACCATCCCTGGTCTATACTATGTGGACTCGGGACTCGGATGCGTGAGATGAAACCGACGCGGTGGTTGTGGAAGCGGGTTCGACAGGATGAGGTGGGTTGTGGATGACGCAAACGGGGACAGCGGATGGTGACTAGCGGAGCTCGATGGATGGTCGGAGGCTGAGAGCGGAGAATGGGGAACAAAACGGGTGAAGCCGGTGTCGAGGAAAGGGAAACAAAATACATAGAACCAGGGAAAAGGGAACTGAGCGGAAATGAAAGAAGAGATGGAAAGCTACAAAAACAGGACAAACGGGGAGTGGAAACGCAAAATAGATGAGAAAATAAATAAATGTTGGGTATCGGAAAGAGGGGACACGATAGAAATCAAGTCGGGATAAAACTAAACGTGACATAGGATTGGGGGCGGGTGAGGAAGACGAGTAAGGCAGGTGCGGAAACGAAATAAAACACAAGCGGATGACAAAGACGATCTGGGCGGGTCGAGTTAGGGTCAGCGGCTTTGGTGGCTGTGTCAACGGGTGGCGGAAACGGTGGCGTAGGGGTAGACATGATATGACGACGGTGGTTGTTCAATACGATATGACGAAAACGGAGGTTCGATAGACGACGACGGAGGTTCGATATACGATGGCGGAGGTTCGATACGATATGACGAAAACGGAGGTTCGATGGACGACGATGGAGGTTCGATATACGATGGCGGAGGTTCGATAGACGATATGACGAAAACGGAGGTTCGATGGACGACGACGGAGGTTCAATATACGATGGCGGAGGTTCGATAGACGGCGGCGGAGGTTCGATAGACGATGGCGGAGGTTCGATATGTCAATACTAATATGGGGGCGATAATCAACGGATGTGAAATCAGCCTCATACTAGGCGGTTCAGCACCGGCTTGGACCCGTGGGGAAGCATTCTCCCCCATGGAACTGAAATATAAAGTCGGGTGGGTTGGGAATCGAAGCCGAGACAGGGAACGTTGTATCTGGGTCGAAACGGTGGCGGAAATGGTGGGTCATGGAAAGCGGAGAGCGATGTCAATGAGTGGAATGCGGGTGCGTGGGGAATGAGTGAAGCGGTGCATCGGGTTCGTAAGCGGGTGCGGCGGGTTCGTAAACGGGTTCGCTGGGTGCGACGGATTCATAAGCGGGTGTGTCGAGTACGTCGGGTGTATTATGCGGGTGTCGGGTGTGTCGGGAACGAGTGTATTTCTTTTTATCTTTCTTTTATCTCTGACGTTTTTCTTTCTTTTTATTTATTTAATCTATTTATGTATATATTTCTTATGCCGATGGACGGTGACGGGTTTTCGTAGGGTCGGGTTCGGTGGGTATGGGGGTGCGAAGGTGGCGGGTACGGGATGTGAAACCGGAACCGGAACCTCATGCTCGAATTGAGCCGGAACCGGAACCGGATGCCGCGGAATCGTTGGGAACGCGTCCGGGTTCGTAGTCGGGTGCTGTGATGCGAGTCGCGGATCCGGATCCGGAAGCCGATGTAGCGGATTGGTCGAAAACGGGTTGTCGGGTGTGGCGGTATGGCATAGGGCCACGTAGGGAGACGGGGCGGACGACGTGGGCGGATAAGAGGGAACGTGGGATTGCGTGACGTGGCTCGTGGTTTCGTGAGGTCGTTCGAGGATGGCGAGAGGTCGAGGAGGCGGCAACGGGTGGTCGATGTCGGGGGACGGAGGCGGATGACGTGGGCGGATGAGACGACGTGGACTGGGAGATAGATTGGGGGTGATACGGGTGGCGTTTCGTGTACTTTCGTGGCGGATATGCGTGGGGATTTGACAACGATGCGTCGGGTCGTGGAACGGGTTTGAGCGGCCGGTGGTCACGGTTTCGCGGGCGTAACCCAACGGGTCTTCGTTTGGGCTCGCGAGAGGGACGTCGTGGGATTGGTCGAGGACGTAGGTGGTCGAGGGGGAGTGGGCGAGGACGGGGACGGCTGGGAAGCGGGGGTCGAGAGTGGGAGTCGACAGGGTGACGTAGGTGACGTGGCCGCTTGCGTGGGACGACGAGGGACGGGGCGGACGTGTTTGGGGCAGTAGGGAGCCATGTCGAGGTGCGGAGGCGTGAACGTGGGTGTGGTAGTGGTCGTACGCGGTGGTCGTTGGTCCTGGATGAGAGAACGCGGTGGTAGGCCGTTGGGTGACGTGGCATGGCGTTGGAAGCTCTAATATAACGGGGACAGCTTGTAGGGGTTTGCGAGGGCGATGTGGGGTGCTAGGAACTAGTGGGAAGCAGCGGGTGGTCCAACGAGGACGTGAGCGGCCGGGGATGTCGAGTTACGGGGGCACGAGGAAGTATGACGTGGCAACGCGTGAGGCGTCGATGACGGCGAGGATGGCTCGTGAGGGCTCGCGAGTGGTGTCGTGGGGCTGTAGGAAACGGTACGAGGCGACGGGGAGGTCCAACGAGGGCGTAAGCGGCCGGGGATGTCGAGTATGATGACGTGGCAACACGTGAGGGGTCGATGACGGCGAGGATGGCTCGTGAGAGCTCGCGAGGGGCGTCGTAGGGCCATAGGAAGCGGTACGAGGCGACGGGGAGGTCCAACGACGGCGTGAGCGGCCGGGGTGTCGAGTAGGCGAGGGCACGAGGAGGGATGACGTGGTAAGCGGTTGGGGCTTCGATAACGGCGAAGACGACTCGTGTGGGCTCGCGAAGGGTGCTGTGGGGACTCAGAAAGCCATACGAGGCTGCGTGGGGGTAGCAACGAGGGCGTGAGCGGCCGGAGATGTCGACTAGGCGGGGGCACGAGGAGGGATGACGTGGCGACGCGTTGGGGGCTCGATAATGGCGAGGACGGCTCGTGAGGGCTCGGGACTGGTGTCGTGGGGCTATAGCACGGTGTTGAGGGCTCGAACGCGGCGGGGCTGCTCGTACGGACTCGTGGAGGGCGGTGACGTGGTTTGCTGGTAACTTCGCGGGCTCAGACGACGGGGGCATGTCAAGGCTTGTTTCCGGTGACAAGTGCGAGTTCGTAGAAGTAAACGGCTGGGTGTGCACAGGCTAAACCCGTTGCACGGCGCTCCGTCTGTTCCGAGTCGTCAGTGCTGTTGGGTGCGTCGTTGAGGCTTTCCGGTCGCGGTTCTTCGACGGGTATCGGTGGGGAGTGAGATTCCGAGCGTGTTGGGGGTCTATAAACGAGTGTGGATAGTGGATGTGACGGAGTTCGAGACTTCGAGTCGACAAACGAGGGTGTTGGATCGTGGCTGTGCAAGTTTCCTAAAGCGGAGGCGGCCGTTGGGTCGGCCGCACAAGAGCGGATTCGAAGTTGTACGTGGAACTAGACAGTTGCAGTCGTAAAAGAAGAGAGGATAGTAATAAAATCAAACCCTAATGATGGTGCGATAGTTGGAGATCAGATTGTCGAGGGATCGGATGTCGGATGTAAAGGGGTCGGTAACGGCACTAACGGGTGTCGGATGTGTAGAGTGCGGCGGCAGGGCTTGTTTCGAAATGACGAAAGGAAATATAGGGCGGAATGAATGTGTCTTGGCACTGAATTATCCTCGCGGTGGGCTCCAGATGTAGATGCGGGTTCTTGGTGGCTTCGGAACTATATAAAGAAATAATATAAAGATCCTAACCAGAAGGTGTCAGCGTAGAAGTGACTGGATAATTCAGTGTCGGGAATAGAAGTAAAAGAAGGGAATGTTAGTAAAAGTAAAGCCGCCGTGTAAAACTGGACTAATAACGACGAAGCCGGCGATGAATGGAGTGAAAACGGACAAATAGTAAAGAACCCGACGATGCCGACGATGTCGGGTACGGCGGGTCGGGTCGGGTCGGGTCGGAAACGATGAACAAATATACGGGAACAACGATAAAGACGACGAAGAGGACTATAAAAAGCTAAGGGTCTACGTGGACGAGCATTTGAAGGGATTAAAAGGTGATTCTGACTAAAGGGAAACGGGGACTAAGGGTATGTTGTTTTGTACGGTCGTCGGGGACCGTTTTTATAGTACAGGAAACAGTAATCTACTTTCGGACATGTCTACTTCGGCCGATGGTAAGCTACAAAGAAAGGTTGGAATGGGGATGTGGAAAGGGGGGTTGCAAAGCAACGAAGACAGGAAATGGAGGGGAAAACGAATATGCAAGGAAAAGATCTAGAAAGTCCTACATATCTCCGAAAGGACGATGGGATGCATAAATAAAGTAAATCCGAAGTCGGGGATTGAGTCCGAAGAGATCCATCTCCTGGAATTGGAACTCCGAGGCGTTTGAGGCTGCCGGATTTGGTCTGAGAGCGGCTGTGACGAAGCGGCATACGTCGGGTTATGTCGGTCACATCAGGTCACGTCACGTCACGTCACGTCGGGTTGCGTCGGGTTATGTCGGGTTCGAATGCGAGTTGGATAGAGGCATCGGGTTCGTCCGGATTCGTGATATATCGAGGATACGGACTCAGAGGGATGTCGACCCTCTACACCGACGAGAACGGTCCAACACCAGAAAGCCGGATTTTTAAAAGTCGAGGACCCGGAGATACCTTTCGGGAAGGATGCACCGGGAGATGAGAAGCCACCACTCGAAAGCGACCACACCTATACCACGAACTATGCTTCCCTTTTGCCGTTTCACCTAGAAGAGGACTTATGTTTTTCTATCGATTTAGATTTCTCTTCGTCTCAGCCTCAGACTGCCGCCCAGTACATTTCATTGTTGACTGATGTACAAAATCAGATACGTACTACCGATACCCTTCCTTCGTCTTGTTCCGTCTCCGCTCCCGCGTCACCTATTTCTTCCTCGAATATTTGTAACAAAGCCCCTACTAAACACGCTACTTATATCTCGTATACCACCCCCCCTACCAGGGACCTAACAGGAGTCGTCACCAAGAAAAAGTAGAAGAAGGTAGCCGATCGTATCCGCCCAATTTCTACCACTCTCCCCGACAAATACTGAATCATACGCGAGATCACCGGCGACCCACTAGCCGATTTACCCACACTCCTGACTCACCCACCCGACTTTACACCCGGCACCCGCTATACCCAGGAATGACATGATGCGATGCCGATGGATTCCTGTGGCCTGAGGAAGAGAAACTCGGCCACCATATCATCAAAACGCAAGAAGCCACCTTTGCCTGGAACGAATCCGAGAAAGGCCAGTTCAATACGGACTACTTCCCACCGATCCACATTCCCACCGTACCGCATGACCCATGGGTCCATCGAAATATCCCAATCCCACCTGGCATCCTTAACGAAGTCATCGGCATCATCAAAGACAAAATTAACGCCGGTACCTATGAACCCTCGAATTCGTCATACCGCTCCCGCTGGTTCTGTGTTTTGAAAAAGGATGGGAAGTCCCTTCGAATTGTCCACAATCTACAGCCGCTTAACGCTGTCACTATCCACGATCCCGCCGTACCGCCCATGACCGAGCACTTGGCCAAGGCCTTTGGCGGCCACTCTTGCTATGCTTCTTTCGACCTCTTCGTCTCTTTCGACCAACGCCTTGTCCACCCCTCGTCTCGGGACTATATGATGTTTCAGTCTCCACTCGGAACGCTTCGACTTACGCGGATCGCTATGGGATACACAAATTCCCCGCAGATCCTACACGGTGACTCCATGTACATCCTCCATGACGAAATCCCTCATCTTGCCGTTCCGTATATGGATGATATTCCTGTCAAAGGGCCTCCAACCCGCTACGAGCAACCCGACGGTACCTATGAGACCATACCCGAGAACCTGGCAATCCGACGTTTCATTTGGGAGCACTTCCAAGGTGTCAACCGCGTCATCCAGTGTTTCCACTATGTCGGCGGTACCTTCAACGGCAAGAAACTCGAGTTGTGTCGACCCTCAGTCATCGTTGTCGGCCACCAATGCACATACGAAGGAAGAGTAGCCGATGACTCCAAAGTACAGAAGATTCGTGATTGGCCACTGCCAACCAACCTCACCGAAGTTTGTGCCTTTCTCGGTATCTGCGGCATCTTGCGTATTTTTATCAAGGACTTCTCGCTCCACTCCTGACCCCTCGTCCGTCTTACCCACAAAGGTATACCCTTTGAATTTGGTGAAGAAGAAGAGACTGCCGTCGACTACCTCAAAAATGCCATCATTTCATCGCCAGCGCTGCGCGCTATCGATTACACGTGTGAATGGGAGGTCATTCTCGCCGTTGATTCTTCCGTCCTCGGAGTTGGCTTCGTTCTCATGCAAATCCGTGCTGATGGAAAACGATACCCGAATCGATTTGGTTCAATATCTTGGAACGAGCGCGAAGCCCGATATTCCCAGTCCAAGCTCGAGCTTTACGGTCTCTTCAGGGCCCTCCGCGCCTACCGGATTTTCATTATCGGCGTCCGCAACCTCACCGTCGAAGTCGACGCGAAGTACATAAAAGGGATGCTCAACAACCCCGACATCCAGCCCAATGCAACGATCAACCGATGGATAGCCGGCGTGCTCTTATTTGATTTTAGACTCGTTCATGTACCCGCTTCCACACACGGTGCACCCGACGGACTCTCCAGACGTCCCTGCGCTGCAGAAGACCCCGAGGAGATCAACGACTCCGATGATTGGCTCGACCATTCTTACGGTTTCTTTATGGAAGTCGTTAACTACCGACCCATCCCCATGCCATCTAAGCCGATTGCCGTATGCAGCCACTGCTGTGCCACAGCTGACCAACTCCACGAGTTACCCACCGTCCTCGTCTACACAAATCAGGAAGCCGTTTCTGACATACCGCGATCCGATAAAGCCCGCACGGCCGACGCTCGTCTTGCTCTCGTCGAGACTTGGTTACGAGATCTAACCCAACCCACGAACCTCACAGATGACGAGTACCGTCTGTTCCTGAGATACTCCCTTGAGTTCTTCATCACCAATAACAAGCTTTGGCGCAAAGACCGTCATGGAAAACACAAACTCGTCATACTGCCCGACCGCCGGCTTCAGTTACTCAAAGATGCTCATGACTCTCTTGGCCACAAAGGTATATTCTCCGTCCGTGCCCGGCTGCTCGATCATTTCTGGTGGCCGCACCTCGACCACGACGTTAAGTGGTACGTCCAGTCTTGTCATCAGTGCCAAGTACGACAAATGCGTTATCACCACATTCCGCCGACTGTCGCTACACTGGCCTCACTATTCCGCAAAGCATATGTCGACATGATGTTTATGCTACGATCCGGCAGCTACCGGTACATTGTCCAAGCCCATTGCTCCCTCTCCGCTTATCCCGAGTTCCGAATGCTACGCCGCGAGACCGGCTCGACCATCGGCACATTCCTATTCGAAGACATCTTATGCCGTTGGGGCGCTCTCAAAGAGATTGTTACCGACAACGGCGAGCCATTTGTAGAAGCGCTCGACTATCTCGCCTCCCGCTACAGTATCCGGCACATCCGCATTTCGCCCTATAACTCACAAGCAAACAGACCCGTTGAACGCCGTCACCTAGATGTCCGGGAGGCCATTATGAAAAGTTGTGACGGAGATGAAAAGAAATGGCACACCGTTACCCATTCCGTATTTTGGGCCAAACAGGTCACTACACACAAAAGCCTCGGATACTCGTCCTACTACATCGCACATGGAGTAGAACTGCTTTTTCCATTCGATTTTGCCGACGCTACGTACATGGTTCCGACGCAAGATACAATGTCTACAACCGACCTCATAGTCATCCGCGCCTGACAACTTCATAAACGAGAAGCTGACCCCGACCGGGTCAAAGAAAAGCTTACCAAATCTCGGCTTGCATCCGCCCGGCAATTCGAGCAGAAATACACCAACACGATCAAAGTTTTTGACTTCGAACCTGGTAACCTCGTTCTCGTCCGAAATTCACGTATCGAAATGTCTCTCGATCGTAAAGCAAAGCCGTGGTACTTTGGACCCATGGTTGTCGTCAGGAAAACATAAGGCGGATCCTACATACTCGCCGAACTCGACGGTGCGGTTTCTAGATCTCGATTTGCCGCTTTCCGAGTCGTACCCTACCACGCCCGCTCGAAAATATCGATACCGTTGGACGATTTCTTACAATATCCTGATGCCAATGATACCGATTCAAACGATCTTGATGATCCGACGTACCCGCCCTCCATAGACTCCTCACCCGACGACGATTAAGCATTTCCTTTATATCTGTCCACGCTATACCCCTATTTGATTTAGTTCCTCTTAGTTTTCTAACGATATGACGAATGATGTGAATAGTCCTATGTCTTCGGGAGCCGATCGGCTTTCCTTAGCTGGGTGAACAAGCTGATACGTCTTTTATGTACACAATATATTTTTTTTTATATACACAGGCTCGTTATTTTTCTCTATTTACAGGCGGCCAGTCTCGTAGTCCCGCCTCAACATCGCCAACCTTGAGGTCGACCGTTCGAGATCGACACAGAGCCGCTGGAACTCTTGACCGAAGTGGACGAGGTGACGGTTGATGTTGGTGCCCAGGGCTCCCAGCTCCTCCATAAGGACCGCCAGCCGCGCCGACACCTGCTCGTAATTCTCCATTGTCAGGACAAACGGGTTTGCTGCTGAGGCCGCCCTAAGCCTTTTCATCGGCCGCTCTTCCTCCAACTCTTCCTCGTCTTCATCATCGTCCTCAACCGATTCCACATCCTCGACCCGCGGTTTGCTCGTTGAGGCCCAGGCCGGCCTACTGCGGATCGGCTTTGTTGTGAACGACAACGGCTTCCTCGTGCCGACCGCAACCTCTTTGCCCTTTCCAGTATCCACCTTGCACCAACCCCCACCCGTCCGGTGTGTAGCGTTAGTACACCTCTTCTTCAGCCTTCGGCACCGGTCGCAGACATATCCGGTTATGCCCCGGCAAGCCTCCCTGGCCTTGACGCAGTTGGTGCAAGCCTGCAAAGGGATTGGTTTGGTCAGCTATCAAAAAGTCTCAGTAACGATGAACCAGTGCTCAAAGGAAAACTCACCGTCGTCTCCTCCAACTCCCCGATCACCGTGGTCTCCGGCTGATCCCGCTCTTGCTCACCTTCACCCTCACCCACCGCAGCTGACCACGGACTGCCCTCTCAACCACCTGCAGCCGGTGGGCCCTCTTCGATAGCCTTTTCCCTGCGTTCCTCACTAAGTTCGCGCCGATACATGGCCGACCCCCTCTCGACTCGGTCTGCCTCTTGGTTCCAGTGTTGCGACTCCTTCGCCCTTTCTAGGCTGTCTTGTCGTTCCTCAGACGCCGCTCGTTGTCTTTATTCCTCCTCTTGGTCTTTTAACGCCGCCAGCCGCTTCGCTTCTTTATCTCGGTTAGCCGCCTCCTCCTCGTCTCGCCATTTCGCGTCGGCCGCCTCCTGCTTCTCTCGTTCTGTCACCTCCTTCAGCCAATCCTCGATGTCCGTTGCATACGACTGCTGGTCAGCCCACAGAGGTGGGGCTACTGGCACGATGCCTGCAGCCCGGAGCTCGGCGACGATCCCATGATAGGCACGCTAGCGGACCAATGTTAGTTGGGCTAGGATGCGGGTCATCGATTACATTACTCACCATCGCCCTTTTATGGCCGGTCAACCATTGCCTCGCCAACCCCTCGTTACCCTCGGTCATTGTCACGAATTGGTTGTTGTGGAACTCGGCCACCGCATTGACGGCCTCTTCGTAGTCCGGCCGGATCTCGGGATCAATGCTGTCAACAAAGGAATAATATGTGTCATAGAGGTCAGACATTGTGGACGTCTGATGGTGTAGAAGAAAAGTCGGATCAACGAAGAGATTTTTTTTATTTTTTTATTTTGCCGTTGTTTGGCCGCTCACGTGATTGGCCACACTCGCGACCCGCATTTGGAGACCCCATATTCTCGACCACAGATGATCTCTATTAGAAGACCCAAGGAGATGTAGAGTGTCCTCGACCCTCTGAGGCCATAAACTCGATATCTCATGAATCCGCTCGAACCCAACGTCTCTAGCAATCCACGCTCGAACCCAACGCAACCCGACGTAACCCAACACATACCGACTAGCACGGCCGCTCACGTACCTGGTCAGTCCACCTCCTAAAGCTCACAGAACTTCAAATATCAAAGATAGATCTCATCGGACTGGGATCCCGACATCGGACTTGCCTTATTCGCGCCTAGCGTCTCCCTTATGGAAATATAGTAAAGTATATTACATCTTTTACAGTTTTTTATATCTTCCACCCATTTTCCCTGTCATGGTCACCTCACAACCCTCTTCCTACTTCTCCATTTTTATTCTCCTTTGTTTTCTCTCATCGGCCGAGGACTCTCGTCCGAATCTAGGTACAGAAATTTGTAGTATAAAAACGGTGCCCAAGCGCCGTCTCTAAATAAGAAACCAGTTCCCCCGTTTCCTCTCTCTGAGAATTAGTATCTCAGTAAAACCCATCGCACACATTACTCATCGGTTTCCTCGATGCTCTCCCCGTCGTTCTACCGCCTTTATCTCTACGTCTCTCGTCACCCGACACCCGACCCGCCGTACCTGACATCATCGGCTTCGTCGGCTTAGATCAGCTTCGATAGTTTTAGTAGTTTGACTCGGCGGCTCTCTACTCTTTCCTTCTTATCATCTCACTGAAGCTTGTTAGACTATTCCTAGTCACTTCTATGCTGACACCACAGGTTAGGATCTTTATTCCGCAGCCACCCCAACCTCGCCTTTACAGTGGGAGATGAACCATGTCAAACAAAGACAAAGAAGGGACTTAAAGAAAATTGTGCTGGGCAAGCTTAATAAGCAGCTTACCTGTGTGGCATGAAGTTGATATCTTTCTCTGGATATTTTGTGGGTATTTTGCCAGATCCCAGCAGGATGTTTATTCAAGACTTTTTGTCCTGGTCTTTAGGAAAGATCGAGCCAGGCCTCTCAAGGTACTAATTTCTAAGCTCTGCCAACATCAACAAACAAATGTCAAACTGACATTTTCCTGAGTTGGCAGTGTACTAGTAGTACTAGTCATGCCAGTCACTGGTCACTGGCACAGTACTAGCACTAGTAGTAGTAGTCATACTTGAAGTCCTCACTGCCATATGATTGAACACTGTAAAAGAGTATTCATCACTGCCTCTTTATCTATTCACATTGGCAAGGGCTGGGGGTTGCAGGATTGAAATCCCAAACTGGGGTTACTGTACTAATTTGTTCAATTCGCCGGTCACGCATCACACGGTTTTTTTTGACACCGGATTTAATTTTTTCTCAATTTTTTCAGATTTATTGGGAGTTTTCACACAGTCACGTGCTGGCGAATTGAATGAATTAGTACAGTACCTAGTTAGTCTGGCCATGAGGCTGGCTAAATTCTTTTTGGACCCCTCTGCATAGCCACCACTTTTTTGTTCCATCATGGTGGAAATATCACAACTGTGACTGTGACCAGGACCATGACCACAACCACAATGGACACTGTTGGAAATTTCCAAATTGGATTTAGACTACATTATAAGGATAGAGTCAGTCTTATGACTACATTGCATTATATTCCTGAGACCAGCACATCATAATACTGTCATAATACAAGAGATGTCAAGTAGAACAACCTATCTAGCAATTCAACCCTGTTAAAAAAAAGTTTTTTATCCAAGGACCAAGTTGTTATTTTTCTCACAAATTCAGAAATCAATGAATTTAAGGCAATGTGACATCAGATCATCTCAATGAAAACTGAGTAGTGTATTGCACGGGTACGGGTAAACCCACGGGTATTGCCGCGGGTACAGCCACAGGTGTGGGTACGGGTACAGCAATTTGTACCCGTGCAATTACCCGTACCCGCGACGGGTAACCCGTGACATTCAGTCACACGAATGATGCATCGGGTTCAAACGCAACCACAACAATCCAACCACAACGACCACAACAACAAAATAGAAGACCACGGTGACGAAGACCACGACAACGGCAATGGAGAGCATGGCCGGGAGGGTGGTGCACCCTAGTGATGCCGAAGTTCGGTTCGGTTCGGTTTTTTCGGTTTTTTGCAAAACCTGAACCGAAACCGCCGGTTCAGTTCAGCAAAATGCCGAACCAAAACCAAAACCGCTTCGAACCGTTTTTTAGCGTTCGGTTCGCGTTCAAACCCGGTTCAAACGCCAAACCGATTTGATTTAAAGCTTCTCCTACCTGTCAGCTTCATTTTGATCCCCTGATCATCCAAAACGGTCAAGTATTGAGTGAGTTATGATTAAAATAACTTTTATTCACAATGGGAGGACATCCATAACATATCTTTTATTCGGATATAGCTTCCCCATGTTGGGACGAGATTCCAACACTGCAAAGACCCCAGAAAAACATTTGAACTCCCCACCCTAAACGGGGTACAGATATAATACAGAGATGTGATATCTATTGGAGGGGGTCGACCCCCTGAATAGACTACAAAAACTATTTTCAAGGTCCAACCTCCTGAAGTGGGCTATGCCGATCACTGGCATGTCATCAATTGGTTCCATCAACGATTCCAAACTGATATAAGCAAAGCGGTTCCAACCCCGACTGGCACCCTGTTTATTGCCCAGAATATTTTTATCGTTACGGATGTCCTCCCAATATATAGATTGTGATTTTAAAAAATGAAAATAGCATTATAAGTAAAATAGGTAAGATTACCAAATTATTTGAGTACATTACCCTCATCAAAAGGTAATGGGTTCTCTGTTAACATTAATTAATATAATCAATATCCACTCACCTATTGGACCAACTTGGAATTTCTGCATAATTGGTTACAAATTGAAGTCAGTTTAATGAGTGACCAGATATTGGTTAAATTAACTAATCTTAGCAGAGGACCAATTATCATTTAGTATGGGCAATGTACTCAAATAATTTGGTAATTTTATCTATTTTATTTATAATGTTATTGCCATTTTTAAAATCCAATATATATATATATTGTGAGTAAAAGTTGTTTTAATCATAACTCACTCAATACTTGACCGTTTTGGATGATCAGTGGATCAAAATGACGGGAAGAACCGTATCTATCGGTTCGCGGTTCGAACCGGGTTCAAACGCGGTTCAGAACCGCTCAAAACCACAGAACTGCAAACCGAACCATCGGTTTCGGTTCAGCATTTGGCTGAACCGAACCGGGTTTTTCGGTTCGGTTTGCGGTTCAAACCGGGTTCGGACCGGTTCTGAACCGAACTTCGGCATCACTAGTGCACCCACCTACCGGCCCCGGTACGTATCTAGATTCTACCTACATTGACATTGACTAATTCCATACCTCACGAACACGCCCTGACGCGTCGACGTCGTTCGCGAGGTGATAGGCACCAAGAAAGATGACGGGGCTCAAGACTCATCCCAGGCCCCCCACATACTGGTTGGCAATGAGCCAGAGCGCCCAAAGACAACCACCCCCATTCACCTTGTGTCCACCAGCCCACGCGTCCACTGGCCCATGCGTCCAATGACGCATCAGCTGGCTTTGTGCCCACCACCCCCGTTCACCTCGCGTCCACCAGCCCACGCGTCCACCGGCCCACGCGTCCAACGACGCATCACCCAGCTTTGTGCCCACCCACCAACTCCACTGCACCGGGCCCGCACCCACACCCATTCCACCTCGTGCTCACACGGCATGCGTCAATTGACACATGTCCGGTGTCGCGAGGTCAAAGGGCGTGCATGTCCGGTGTCACAAGTGTGAGACCCACGGGTTACCCGCTACAGGTACGGGTACGGGTCAGGTACGGGTAGGAAAAAAAAGACCCGGCACAAAACCCGTACCCGCGGTGTAGATGCGGGTTCTTGGTGGCTTCGGAACTATATAAAGAAATAAGAGATCCTAACCAGAGGGTGTCAGCATAGAAGTGACTGGATAAATCAGTGTCGGGAATAGTAGTAAAAGGAAGGGAAAGTTAGTAAAAGAAAAGCCGCCGCGTAAAACTGGACTAATAACGACGAATCCGGCGATGAACGGAGTGAAAACGGACAAATAATAAAGAACCCGACGATGCCGACGATGTCGGGTACGGCAGGTCGGGTCGGGTCGGGTCGGGTCGGGTCGGAAACGATGAACGAATATACGGAAACAACGATAAAGACGACGAAGAGGACTATAAAAAGCTAAGGGTCTACATGGACGAGCATTTGAAGGGATTAAAAGGCGATTCTGACTGAAGGGAAATGGGGACTAAGGGTATCTTATTTGTACGGTCGTTGGGGACCGTTTTTATAGTACAGGAAACAGTAATCTACTTTCGGACATGTCTACTTTGGCTGATAGAAACTACAAAGAAACACTGGAATGGGGAAGTGGAAAGGGGGGTTGCAAAGCAATGAAGACAGGAAAGTGGAGGGGAAAACGAATATCCATGAAAAAGATTGGAAAAGTCCTACATATCTCCGAAAGGACGAGGGGATGCATAAATAAGGTAAATCCGAAGTCGGGGATTGAGTCCGAAGAGATCCATCTCCTGGAATTGGAACTCCGAGGCGTTTGAGGCTGCCAGATTCAGTCCAAAAGCGGCCGCCACAAAGCGGCATGTGTCGGGTTACGTCGGTCACGTCGGGTCACGTCACGTCACGTCACGTCACGTCGGGTTACGTCGGGTTCGAATGCAAGTCGAATGGCGGCATTGGGTTGGTCTGGATTCGTGATATATCGATGATACGGACTCAGAGGGACGTCGACCCTCTACAGCGGTGATGGGTACGGGTATTCATGGGTACAGGTACAGGTATCCCCAAAAGTACACAGGGGTTACCCGTGCAATACACTAAAACTGAGAAGCTGACTTTCTCAAGTTTCTAGACAGTAGCGGGTAACCTGAGGGTCGGAACTTGTGTACCCGTGACAAAACCTGTACCCCGAGGGCAGGTATGGGTTTTCGACAGGTATGGGTATGGGTACCATCAAAAAAACCCAAGGGTTACCTGTGAAGTTCACTACACGTGAACACGGAACCGGACTTTAGGTCCAGTTCATGCCTTGCCTCAAACCTGGACCTGCCAGTGAACCATGGTTCGGTTCCCATCGGTTCAGGTTCAAACATGGTTCTGAACCTGACCTGTCCATCACTAGACAGAACACAAAGAATATATATCAAACAAGTGATAAGGGAGTATCAATATATCTGAGATTGATAATCACTTAGACAATGAATGATGACTGAACTGTAATGGTATTTGAAGTACTAGCTACCACTAAAGTAGGCTGCAATACAAACAAACAACTTGAAAGTGGGGGTGAATCAGAATCTGGGAGAGGGACCATCCATGACTGGGCCTGTCAGATTAGGTGACTGGGCCTTCTCCAGCAGAAACTGGGCTCATTCTACAGCAGGAGTCATACTGAGTCATAGAAAGGTATATCAAATGGAGAGCATACTACACTGCCAATGATGCCCCTCCCACTGGCATATGCCAAGCTGCAGCTGCTGACCAAGTGGGAGCAGTTTACAGTGGTGAAGTTGAAGTTGAAGCCCACACTCTCAGACCCAGAGTCCTATTAGCTAGTAGTACTAGTCCCACCATGGCATTCATGATTGTATTCAATTGGTAGCACATACTAGTAGCACCAACTTCTTAAAACATCAATGTGTAGACTACAATCTGTTGGATTTCACATGTGTAGATTACATGATCGGAACACGATCAGGACACATGACGTTGTTTATCGTATATCAACGTCACACAGACTATTCTGCTACCTCAGTCATTCTGTTCATGGCTGAGGTACGTATTCCTCACATTGTATAGACCATCCGCTAACTGTATTATACTTAGCCTGACTAGGATACAGTTTTAACAGGTTATGAGCCCTGCGTGCTCGTGTGCTAGACACAACCCACTCCTCGCCAAGCTTGCCTTACATTATTCTTGACTCAAAAATATGTCTACCACCGCTGCACCCTCCGTTGCACTTGCCCCCACCATCCAAGCGAGCCTTGTTTCTCAAATCGAATTACTCGATAAATCAAAGAACAACTGGCCGAAATGGAAACACCTACCTTCTCCATCCTATCAAAGCTAGATACTGACTATTCACCTGTCACTTCCACACTGGCCCCATAGGTTCCTCATCTCCCAGAACCACCCAAGACTCACCACTACACCATGGTCATTGGTCAATGGCTTTACAAAACTCTGGCTCAGCCAGTCAAACCACTTTTCAACAGTTTGTCATACCATGATTGTGGGAAAGTACACTACCATTTATATGACATGTCATCACTGTATTACCTGCTCCCAGGTTACCCATGACCCCCCTTAATACCCACCTGACCCAAAACGGACCACCACCTTATCTGACCCATGCATGCAGGTACAGGTACTGTTCCAATCCAGTATGGGTAGCCAAAAAAGTACCCAGGGGTTACCCAGACGCAATGCTGATAGTAGGGAAAAACAAATAAACAAATAAATCAGTTGAACAAAATCCGTATCGCGGTTGATATTGCTCCCTACTATCAGTAACGCGCCAAATCGCGGCAGGAAATCTTTAGACCCACGCTAAAGGTTGGGTGATGATAACCTCCAAACCCTCCCGTCGGCACCTTTCCAATCGAGCAGCATCCTCTGACGTTGCGTGACACTCAACGACATTGATTATAAGTGATTTGAAACAAACCGGCTTGTCGCCAACTGTCCCATTTGGCCACCACCGCGACTGTACCATATCCACGACGGCGGCGAATATGAGGGCGTTCGTGGATGGTTGACGATTGGTATATCTAACAGCCTGCAGGTTCGGCGCCAAGTAGCCACGTTGTGTGCTGCTGGATATCACGGGTGTCAGTCGATTGAGCAGCTTTTCACCGATGGGGGACGGGGTATAGTAGCATGCAACTTCTAGTCGCTTGAGTGATGACAGTGCTTCAAGACATTCAATCAAGGTATCCTCGACTATGTTAGTGTCACTTAGAATGAGGTTCTCTAGCGTGGATGAGAATGCTGATATGAATGGCGTGAACGTTTCCTGCGGAGGATCCAGGTCCAACTCCAGTTCACGAAGGGCGGGTAAATCGAGGTTATCGGGGAGACAGAAAGTGATCCCAAACTCTGATGTGCTCAGATGGAGGGAATATATACCGGGGAAGGACAGTGGGACTTCGGGTCCACCGCCATAGACGACACCCTGATCCCAGTCATGATCCTGCAAGTGCAATTTCTCCAACTGCATCCAAGGAAGTGCCACAGCCGACGACGGCGGAAGAGAATATAATAAATGCGCAATGCGCAACTTTGGAGCCACTTTGAAGCAGTCAAGCCGAATCGGCTTTGCATCCATGAAATCCTTTGCATCCATGAAATCGAGACTCAGCGTCTGTAGAAGTGGCAAATGACCCTGCACGGATGCAAGAGTATTGGATGTTAGGTATGGTGAGAACGAAATATGGATGTCTTGCCAACGTTCACATGCATTGGTAATGAGGTCGCACATCCGGTGATGGTCGAAATCAGGCTCTTCGGAAGATAGTGAGAAGGATATAGGAAGTGGGTAAGATCGGGAAAGACACGTCGCCAATTTTTGAGTTTGAACATAAACATTTTCACCGAAGAATACATCGATGGAAGACCAGAGTCGTGGTGTGGAAAGCGCGACCATCCTCCAACTAAGGCAAATCTGACCGAAATTCCAATGCATCGGACCCACTCTCTGCAGCGTGCCATCTGGCTCAGAGACACACTGAAGGAAGATGTGCGATATGAGCTCGGCGGGTAGGCGTCGAGCGGGTGAGAGAGCCTGAGCTGTATGTTCAAATTCAGCCAGAGAGGTGTGCATGCTGTCTCGAATTCGGCCAATCTCGCCTTGCACGAGTGGGATCACTGGAATGTCTGTATTGAACCGGGACATGGTTGCTTGAATGATGGTCTTCAAGTTCGTGTGGGGGCGCCTGCCAGTGTTTTCCTGATGGAGGTCAACCGTCACCGCGTCACCAGGCACGGGTGATTACATATATAGATTTGGCATCGGAAAGTGCGCCAGTGGATTCTCCCCACCGAAAATTGGTCGTGATGTTTGTCTGCACCAATGGATGACTGCTCTCATTGTGTGGAATACTGGCAGAGTCCTCTCGAGGCTCGGAACATTCTTGGCAACATATTGTCGTGACAAACTCCGTGGAACTGCTCCTGGTTGGATTACTGGTGGAGGAAATGAAATTTAACTGGACATACTATCATATGATTCAGGCAGTGGCAATCGACTCGGAGCCTCCGTCTTCACCTTCCCATTCATCTCCGCCACCCTCTCCACCGCTGCAATGTCAGTCTCTTAGTTTACTTAGCATCGTTGGACGCGACGCAACTATACCAGCGCTTTCCCTCAGATGGCCCTTCCAACCCACTGTACGTTGTGTTTTTTCATCCCAGTCGCAAGCGGAAGTCATCTATTTTTAGATTTTGCAAGTTTCTACGCCAGTATGATAGGCATTTAATCGACTCGTGATGTCTTCACCGGTGCCAGGCATCCACTTACTTATGTGTTGCTCGTCACTATGTGTTGCTCGTCAGACCCTACCAAATGACTGCAACCCTCCGGCCAGAATATTTTTCGATGCCAGAATTCCGTTGCGCCCTGCCATTACGGAAGACCGTGTACCCAAACATATCACTGGACCGTGCATGCCAGTCGCTGTAAAGACAATGTCCAACTTGTCCCCGGGACCTAGTCTCTGTCAATGAAAATACTGACTCCCGGTTATTTTTTTTTTCATGAGGCACTTACCCTCTTAGTTATACAGCTCCCCATGTTTCGTTTCGGGAACCATGAGATCATGAGATCATTTAGAATCCTTCTTCGATGATTCTTCCACCAACTCTACAAGGTACTCTCAAGTCCACAGCAGCCTTTGTCCATAGGATACCCCGGCGTTGGAAGATTCTTGGCCACCTGTCTCAAAGGTTCGTGCCCCGTTGTTCAGCCTCTATGGTTTATAGTTTGAGAGACGGCGTGGATGGATGTCCTGATTGACGTTTCGGGGTTCCGTGGACCGTGGTGTATATATACTGGGAGGCATGACCTCAGACGGGCCGGGTAGGGCATCCTTACATCATCACGAGCAACACCCCAGAAAGTCTCTTGGGAGATAAAAGGTCAAAACGATTTGCATCCATAAGCGCTCACTGAAAACACCCCTGCTTCTGACGATGAAGGTGCGTAGAGGACGTTCACTATTTCTCGTGCGTCATATGGAATTTAGCACAACTCTTAATACTTTCTTGTTTGTAGTTCTGGTCTACCGCACCCACTCTTGTACTAATTCTCACCAGCGTTGTATTTGGCGGCAAAATCGGCATTCCAGCTGCCGCACCTCCGAGTTCTGGTGCAGGAGCTGCTCCCCTAGTTGACCTCGGGATAGAAGTATGCTCACCTTCCTTCCCTCCAACCGACTCAAACGCCCTTGCCTGAATATTTTCTGTTTCCCCAGGCATGTTCTGCCTCGCCTTGCCGCTGCAACGGAATCCCCGGTCTCTTCTGTGGGAACAGCCATATCAACCGGAACTGCCCCAGCGACGACGTCTTTCAGCGCAACGCGAGTGGACACACTTGCAATTTTGGTTTCAGAGTTTCTTGTGCCAAGTGTGGTGCCCTGTCCTGCTGACCGAACAAACTCTGTCGTTGTTTGGGCTCTAGCTTTGCAAGAGAGAGAGAATTTTGGTACTGTTGTTTTATGGTATCCGATAGTTGCCACGGTGAATGAAATACTTGACTTGTGTTCAATACGCCAGAATGTTCCTATCTCATATCCTAATTCTTTAGTAGTACGGCGCTTTGGCGCTTTAACGGTTTTCGAAGGTACTTTTGAGCAGGTTGAACTCGCAGGTTGAACTCGTTGGAGACCTTGATGGATCGAGAGGGTTCAAGGCCTTAAGGTTCTAACCAGTGTATTCCATGCAAGATCACGTAAACTCACCCTTCATACATATATAAATTGTAATGAGCGTGGTTTGAGCTGGTGAACGGCAACAAAATTGAGCACAGTTACCATGGGCATCTCTCACCGTCCGTTGGGGAAGGAATACCTATCTGGGAATTGTTAGACTCCATGAAAAGTTCAGACTTGGAATCAGACTGGTGACAGCGCTTCTGAGAGGCCCCCAAAAAAGGTGCGGTGCGTGCACTGGAGCAGGTGCATTGGTGGAATTGATCAAGTCAAGTCGTCGAGCAGCTCTCCCCTCTCGGACAACTTGCCAGCGAATGAGTTGAGCCACCTCTTTTCGATTTCTTCTCCGAGATTACGCTGTCGGTACCTCCCGGCTTTAGCGTGAAGATCTAGGAGCAGAACACCGTGATGTGCATCCAGAACCAGAGTTCCCATGAGGGGTAGATGGTGGTGCGAGGCTTGACTCCGACAGGCTGTTTTGAGCTCTTTTTCATCCCAATCTCGTCACTGTAGCTCCAAGACAATATTCTCCAGGCTGTCTTCCTCCTCCCCATCGGTGCCGTGACTTCCAAGGGAACCGTAGCATGCATCCTCCCACACTTCTTGACATGCCCGAACAGCCGCTCGGCTATTTTCGCCGCATCACACGAGCAAACGACGAGTTTAACACTCCAAATGGTCACCAGCGTTCATTCCCGAGCGAGCGACAATATCATAGACAAGGATATTGTGCTTGATAGACTCGCGCCAATGCCGAAAGGCATCCCATGTATCAGAGTCATGTTTGACCTCGACTTTGAGAGGAAAGGGGTGCTTACTTAGAAGAAGGCAAGAAGCCGGCGCTCTGCAAAGTAGTGAAACTAGTACTGCCAACCCTGATCATGAGAATTATTCGAAATATCTGGATATGGCCGAAGCTGCTTCAGATTCCTTGTACCTAGCGTTATCGTAGAGCCGCCAGTGTAACATTTTATGATGGTTGGGTATTGTTGGAACGAACCCTAATTGCTCGCACGATATGCACTCGTCTGTGCCATGCCTGATCTGGATTCAATTCGAGCCTTCTCATTTGGGGTGGTGCAACAAGGCAGAGGAAGGCCGGGGTTTAAGCTCACCTTGGGCGTGAGCAAATATGAGGATGATTAGAAGTCTACGATCTGGCAAACAATGGGCCGGAACCACGAAAGCCTGAGTTGCAAAATATGAACGTAACTTACCTGGGCCCTTCACCTCATCCCGAAGTCTGTGCAACTTCGAGAAGGAGTTGCATCATGATGTCTTTGAGAATATTCCAGTTGCGCCGTAATCTGTACGACATATTATTTACAGATAGCCAATAAATATCGTGGAATTGGTATCCTGATACGCACTCATCAGACGAATGGAGACCTTGATAAAATCCAAGCGTCAATCCAAACATTGAGAATCGACGAAGACGACGTCGGCGCAAGAAGAAAAAGACTGGTGGCTGCGGACCGCCGGACCGGCGTCAGCCCAACAGAGTATGCCCAGTAATTCCGAGTCTGCGGAGAGAGTAATCGAGAATTTGGAGGTGGGAGCGAGCAACTATTTCATCAAGGAGCGTGAAAGTCCAGCTTCGTGATCAACAATGCCATACAGCGCTTACAGTCCTTTCGGAAATTCATGTCTCACGTGTTCAAGCATGGTTGAAAATCCTGGAAAAGAAAAAAAATCATTAAATCTATTCTCACATATGCAGGGCTTGGGCAAGCTCAATTACACTCGTTATTACATCTTATAATGCCCGACATACACTCCGAGGAAGAGCTTTTCTTCCCTACCTCTGACAGCGACTCAGAGAGCAAATCATCCAACTCCTGCTCGGACGACACAAATGACAGTCGAGATAGCGGAAAAGATGAGATAAAGGTTGTCAACAGGTATGGAGTGCTAGGGCAGGGAGAGTACAAGTCAGAGAGCGAGAAGTTATCGACAATAATCACACTATGCTGGGCAGGATATGGGTTCATATTCGGAAGCTGGCCTCTCCGCAAGGGAATTTGTGACAAGAGACTCACAACATTGAGAAAGAATTCTGCACCGTTTACGGAGCCTTCAACAACTCGGACAGCCATATAACCGTCCAAAGTTAGTGCAGGGAGGATGCTGTGCCGCACTCCTCGATCGAAAAGTACTTGCGTGTCAATCCAAGCTCCTGCAAGTTGTCGTGGAGGGTTGTTATTGACATGGGCTTGTCGTGGTAGATCGTTAGCTGCATTCCACTGGCCCAGGGTTTCGTCAAGGTAGAGTGTTGGTGTCTCATTAATCAGGTCTCGGATATCCTCGATAGCATCAACATTCAAGGTGCGCGGGTGGCCTCGCAACACTCCTGGTGGATCTACATGCCCGTAGGTTTCATACTTTTCAACCCATGCTCTTTGCTGGGACTCCAAGTGACAATACCTTCCATCTCCCAGCCTTGGTCCAGAAGCTGCAGGGCCCGTTGTTTCATGTCTGGGCTAATACGCCGATAGCCCATGGTCGTTTAGATACAATTGGGAGTGTGTCTGTGAGGTTAAGAGGGCGGAATAGATTTTCGATGATTTAATGATTTTTTTTCTTTTCCAGGATTTTCAACCACGCTTGAACACGTGAGACATGAATTTCCGAAAGGACTGTAATCAAATAAATAAAATTTTAAGATACTCAAATTTAATACCAGGGGTTAGGTCAGAACTTAGACCTGACCTGCTCGACAACTGCCATGTTTCTAGCAGCTGAGTTAGAACCAGTTGCCGAGCCATGACCCAAAATCATTTTTGCTGATGCCCATTCATGGATCCAACTGAATTTGATAATTCCGAGTCCAAGCAATTGAACTCAAGGCTTCTTTCTCCTCGACTCCATTCCTCTTCGCGTCCACGGCATCATGTAACTCTTCCATCAATACGACAATTGCACCCTTACATGCCACCCGCTCTATTACTACGTGACCAAGCTATTCAAGCTATTGAACGCCGCAGCCCGGACGAGCTCTCAACCAATGAGGGCAGTAGCCATGCAGAACAAGAACCCCTTAACAACATGATTCTCAGCCGTCGACGGCGCGAGAATCTCAGCTGCACAGGTTCGTGTCATTTTCTTACATCACTGCTTTTGCCGAGGCTGGATCCATTCTTAATTTGACCACATTTGCCTCTAGAATGCCGGAGGCGTAAGATAAAATGCGACAGGTTGGTAATGGAACACGCCGCATCATGTCAAACATAAATTGAGACTCTTCACCTTCAGGATCCAACCTTGTTCTCCATGCTCGAGTCGCGGAGAGCAATACAAGTGCGAATGGAAATGCGGCGCACCCTCGTACGTCTTTTCTCCCCGTGGCTACTACCAGTGCTAACGGACGGTTTTATTGGAGTAGGGAGAAGAATTTGGGAAGGGATGTGGACAACCTCAAGTCGCAGTATCATGAGCTGACGGGTGAAGTTGAGACATTAAGGGACAAAATTGAGACGCTAAGGGACAAAGTTGAGAAACTAGAGGCACTGTTAACCTAGGGCTCTCATGGTGGAAAAAGGCGCAATATTATTGTACTTCTATAGTGGCGCACATATAAATCAATTTTTTGCAAGTACACAATGATGGCAACTAAGCATGCCAGTGGCATAGCTATATTCTAACTTGCTAGACAAACCATTGAGATTGGTCAGTAAGGCAACTCACATGGTGTAAGGCGACGGCATAACAAAATGTGCTTGCTCATCACTAACAAGACCCATTCCAAAGACCAGCACAGACATCCAAGGCTTTATTCTCGTTGACTATGACTTATGGTGGTTCTTTGCGGTTCGTTGCGCAAGGGTCTTGGCAACAAGACAACGTTAACTGCGGTGTTTCCAGGCATCGGGAAAATGGTCCTCAAGCTGACTTGCAATGCCTGACAGGTAGTTGTCAACAGAAGAGGGTGAGTGGACATGAAGACAACAAAGTAGTAAATTTATTTTTTAAACTCGAGTAACTATCATCAACGAAGGTTCCGTTCGTTGTATAACTTATTTGCGGAAAAGCTGCACAGTCTCACTGCAAAGCGTCGCCCTAAACATCAGAGATCTCGTCACATTATCACACAACCATTTGTGGGCTGATCGCGCACCTGAATACCCCCCATTGGCGAAAAGATAACATTAATCCCCTCCACGTTCGAACAGAGCGTGCGAAGATAAGTTTCTGGAACGGTGAACATCTGTGCGGTGCGGACTTCGACGTTGTTCTCGATGGAAGAACCTGAGCCTGACCAGGGTGAAAGGGTAAAGGTAAGACATCTGAGAGTCGCTTGTAACATGGTCGAAAAGACGTACCGCCTGTAACAGGTGCAGGTGTAGAAGCCACACCAAGGGCCATGGCGATCAGAACTAGGGGAAGGGAATGAGACATCATGGCGGATTGGACTCGGATGTGTGGTATTCTTGAAATGCCTTAGATGTGCAGGGGACGTGGCAATGCTAACGACTGAGCAAGAACACAACGCCGTCTTTTATATGACCACCCCACCAGTCATAACCATGTTCGGGCGATTGAGACGGATAATCGGAAGTGGGAGGAGATGTCGGTTATGCAACAATGGCATGCTGAACTTGAGTGATAGATCTACGTCCATAAAGGAGGTAGTTGTAAGAACAGCCCTTGTACCCCCTACTTCAAACGCGTATTAAGGCATCGGGCATCAAGGAGAGTAGACGATTTGTGCCCTGAGGCTTCGTTGTGCGTTTGTCAAAGAAATTTTGAGCGTTGTATTTTGAATAGTCATGATGCACATAACCTTGGAGAAGCCTGAGTTTATTGGGTATATAAGCGTACCCGGTGGGTGTTCAAGTGGAACGCGAAGCATTAATAGCTCACTCAGGTGGAGGCTTGAAGCTTGTACAAGTTGAACTTGAAGATGAAGAAAAAAGTTGAGCTGTGACAAAACAAACTCGACTCGGAGTTTTGCCCCTCACAGGACCTACCAGCTGGTCAATCATCTCCAGGCTGCTAGCTCGCCCCGCTAGAGTTTGCACCAGCACCAGTCTAACCGAACACCGCCCCATTGCGTATCAAACGTCAAGTGAGCTGGTATTGATGGTTCAAGAACATCACGAAGATCTTATCCAAGTTGGAACTGTCTGAAATCTCTTACGTTACCTAGGGAGGGCAAGTCGGATCAGAACCAGCGAAATTATCGGTGCGTCCATACTATATGTATCAAAAGGGCGGTGTTGAAGTGCTCTAATCCTGCGTGAAAGGCACATGAAAAAGCGACCTCGCATAGAGAACGCGGCAAACATTGTCTGCTCTCCTTGCAGCCCGGTGCGTTGCTCCGCGGTTTAGGATATGGCTGTGAAACTGCTTCTGCATTTGCAGCATAATCACTTACCTGCCTTGCTCCTGTTGGAAGTTCAGCTGCAGTCACCGCTATCCCCCTGCATCGCCGACACTGTCTTGTTCGCCCGAACATGGCTATTATGGACAATGTTGCTCATATAAGAGAGTCGTCAGCGTTGCAACTTCTCCTACTAGTACACATACGCTACTCAATTACCAAGACCTTCTGAGCATCACACCATACATAATGATTTCCGGCACGGTTCCTTTGATTCTCACCGCTATGGCCCTTGGTGTGGCTTCTACACCTGCACCTGTTGCGAGTGGTACGTCTTTTTGACCATGTAGTGACACAGATTTCTGATCCTTTCTCTTACCCCTTGGTCAGCGTATGAATCTTCGATCGAGACCAACACCTTGGTCAACGCACAGGTGTACGAAGTTCCCGAAAACTATCTCCGCGTCCTCTGTTCTAACGTGGAGGGGATCACCGTCGCGTTTCCACCGATGGAAGACATTCAGCCACGTCGGAATGGGTCTCCGGATTGCGTGGTAATGTGAAGAGACCTCTCGCGTTCGGGGTGACACCTTGCAGCTGGGGAGATCTACGTTGCGCAGTCTGTCTTCCTGTCAAAAAATATTTCTCATTACTGTAGTGTTGGCACCTTGTAACTTATTGGAATTCGGTCATATTTATTCCCTCCGGATCCACATGACGACTTCATCGTATCGCCAGACATGCTTCAATCGCATATCCGTACTCCCACAAAATCAGCTGTAGTTATCATACTGGTTCGACTCAACATTGCTCATCAAACTTGATCTCCTTTCACAAAGCAGTTTGCGCATTCGAGTTAGTTGCCAGGATTTCAACATCCTTAATCCCGTTGGACTGGATTCACCAATTCAAAGCTCAAAGGATGTCCTAGCGCTTGAGTTCCATCACTCGCTCTCGCATTTGACCAGCGCTTTTCAGGAGAATCGTGGTGGATATGGATTATACGGTGATGGAATAGTGGTCCTCTAGACAAGTAAAAAGTCTAATGTCGACGTGAAAGATATGAGAAGATAGAATATGACAGACAAGAAAATAAGGCATGATAAGCCGCTCCAGGACCTGGAAGATGAGTTCTTGGATGTGCCAAATTGCCAATGCCGACTTTG
This sequence comes from Hygrocybe punicea, assembly GCA_963556145.1. Classification (NCBI taxonomy): domain Eukaryota; kingdom Fungi; phylum Basidiomycota; class Agaricomycetes; order Agaricales; family Hygrophoraceae; genus Hygrocybe; species Hygrocybe punicea. The sequence goes on from OY744469.1 coordinate 6,164,115, forward strand.
GGTGCTTGGAGGAATGTATGCTCTGGGTACCTTCTTCATCTCATACTCGGATATTGGAAGGCAAGAAAGATGATGAAGACGATCCCCACTGAACAAACGGATAAGGAAAAGGCAAACCTTATATTTCATTGCACCTGGGATTAAGCAGAATGAGGATGACTTTGACGAAGAAACGCAAGGATTGACTACTGACCCAATGAGAACTTGAAATATCTTGTGATGTTGTCGATATACCACTCAGTCTGCGTAATGTCAGCATTATAATCGCCAATCGGTTGGCTAATGTACTTACGATGAGTGACAGTAGCAGATCATGAACAATTACTCCAACCACACCCCCAAACAAAACACCCCCCTGCCAGAAAAGGTCCCAAACTTTGCTAAGTGGACTCCTGGGATAATAGACGAGAACAATGAGGGAAACCAAGTGAGGCCATATAAATAGGAGCATGAAGAGAAAACGGTGAAACGTTGAAAAGACCCAAAGGGTAACAATTTTACCACCCCGAAAGATCACAGGAGAGAGGTCTATGTGGAAGAAAGGATGCCAAAATTGCCGTGATCATGATGAGCTTTCAGCCCAACCGAGGCATAAATATCTGCATCAAGATATGTGTAAGATGAATGTTATGGTTATGAACCAAATTGTGCCACACATTATGCCAAAGACTCCTCCAATGACCAAGTCAATCTTGTTGAGCGGCGCTGACACTCCTTTCACGGACAAAGCAGTCTTTACCAGACCTGCGATTGCGAGTAACAGTCCAAGAAGACGATGAGGTCTAAAGACTATGTCAATGAGTAAGGAAGGACCAGCTCAAGAAAAGTTACACACATAGCCGTAGTTTGCAGTCGGTCCATTGTTCCCCAAGACCACGAAGGTACTTGGTCCACGATATCAGGACCCAGGCGTCAGGGAAAGCAATACGGTAGACTTCAGCGAGTCGCAAAAGCTCAACTTGAAAACGGTGGCTTTATGCATGTTGTCGTTGTTAGGGGTCGGAATCGGACAACGCAGCCAATGTTACAGCCATTTGCGGAACTGAAGGCGCGACGTGAAAATTTTCAATTGTGGTCATTTTTTGTTTCGTTACTCCATCAGCAAAACCCGGTTCCGCTACCAAGCCATATATAGCAATTCCATAGATGTCATAGCACCCATAGCAGCCATAGCAAGGTCTTATAATTTACAGCACTACCTAGCTTTGCACGCTCCTATGAATTACTACATAGTTTGGCTGGCCTCTATAGAGTACTTTATAGATGGCCCAGAATGTACTGGAATCCCTGCCATACCACTGCTGATTCATTGATACTTTCTCACATTCAGCAATGTTGAAAACTCAAAAAGGTAATAGATTTGTATAGCGACAACAGATACTATAGCATCGTATTGAGCGCCGAAACAGTAACAACCTTCCACCCCATATGATCGTGACTTCCCTGCCTGCTCGCATGCCGGGAACTCTGCGTGCTCCCCCCAACCGGGACACCGCTCTTTCCCCCACTCAGACAGTCGTGCAATCCGCTCGCAAGCAGGGCAAGCCCGTGAGCGCCATGTTCGCTCGAATGCTGATAATGGTACTGCAATCCGTTCATATTCTTGTACCGTCGCTGACAGTCACCTACGCCGCAAGCAAATGGGCGCAACCGGCATTCCGCCTCGCGCGCCACCTCTCGCAGCTCGTGCTCTGTGAACCCAGTCGCATCCACGTTCCCTTCCGTACCGTCACTGTGCCCACTGGCAGCGGGTAATTACGGTAAAATGGGGCCGTTCGCTTGCTTGTAGCTCTTGCTGCAGTTCGGCTTAGGGCAGCGGAAAGGCTTGTTCAGGAGGACACAGGACGAGACAGCGTGGTGCTTGCCCGCGAAGTCCCAGATGGCGGATGTGCATGTGTGCGTGTTTGCATCTTGGGTGGAAGAGTGGGCTGCAGGAGAGGGCACGCGGGACGTCATCGGCATGCTCACAGGCATCAAACCTGTGCTAGAGAAGAGCAGCGCTGGGGGGATGCAACCCGTGTATTGGCTTGTCGGATCACTCCCGCCCTGGAGTTTTACGGCAACCGCCTGAGTATGCGGGTGGCCCTGGCCCTGTGCTGGTGGCTCCTCCGGAATGCTCGCAGGAGGACTCGGGACGGTGCCAGGCATACTACTCGAGTAATCCGAGTACCCGGCAGTAAAAAAAAGCAAAGCCTCCTCACCTTAACCAAATACGACCCCCACCACTCTTCTCCCGCACGAGCTCCCATTCCCTCCACATCTCGGATCCACCAAAACAGTCCAACAAGACCTGCCCCCCCTCTCTCGTGCCCTCACCCTCCAATATCCATTCCCCCATCCATCCCACGCCCAACCCGGCCTCACGGCGATACCTGTACACCTGCCTGGTCCACACGTACTTTTTCACCAACGCATACCTGGTGGAGGAGTTTGGACTGTAGATTTTTGTTGAGGCGTGTGCAAGGGTTAGCCGGGGGACACCGCTGCCGCTGCCGCCGCACTGGTAGGCGGCAGGAATGCGAAGGGTGTATCGCGGGTTCACGGATAACAGGAGAACGTGGGCATAGTAGAATGGAGAGGGGAGTGTCAACGGTTCTTCGAAGGGAGGTGGTTTGGGTGGGGAGAATGGCACGAGGCCGTACCTGTTGAAGACGAGCCACCGTCTCCACCACCCGTGTTGTTGTTGCTGTTGCTGGCACGTCTTCCACTGTCCTGGCTTGGTCAGATTGTCGGAGGACTGAGAGGAAGGGGGTGGGAGAAATCCGAGGTTGCAGATGAGGTCCCCGGTGGAAAGGTGTCCCACAGACCGGCGTCCAGGAGCTGCTCCTCGCACTCTAAGATGGCGTGCTCGGTGAGCTCCGAGCATGGGATGAACACGCGGAGGACGGGTGCGCGGTTACGAGATGTTGCCATTTGCAAGTCGTGCGGTGAAGATCGTAGGGATGGTGCGGACTGGCTGCGCGTGATTAGCGAGCCAGTGTTGTTGTTGTTGTTGTAAGGGAAGAAGGGTGGGGAGCTGAGCGAGGAATCGCTGGAGAGGCGGGATAATGTGAATCTCCGGCATGGAAGCGGAAGGGATTTGGAAAAGTCATCGTCTGAGGTTGATCCAGAGCTTTGCAAGGTGCGTCGCCAACTGCTTGCATAAACTTTGAGGGCTCGCAGATCCGCCGAGGGTGGGGGAGGGGGGAGGACTGGGTCATTGTTGCAGAATATGGACAGTCTCCTGCGGACACCTTTAGAGAGGGGTAGAGCGTGGAAGAGGGAGAGAAAGTAGGATTTGGACCCAAGTTTATAGCAAAGGTCTAAAACGGTGGGGAAAGGTAAAGTGGGGGCAACATCGCGAAATAAAACGGAAAAAAAGTGAACTGTGCCAAACATGAACAAAGATAGGACTTACAAGAATTTCGTGAACTCGAATGTGAGATGTATTGAGCCTAGGATTTGGAGACCTGTGTAGTATCAGTGTGATTTTTAGAGGAATATGTAGTGGGCACACAGAGCTGCATAGTGCTATCAAGTGCTATGTAATCAAAGGTTTGCTATGGCTGCTATGACTTTGCTATGCCTACTATGGAATTTGGGCAAATGCTATGGCCCGAACCGGGTTTTGCTGATGTCAGAATCGCTGCAGCTCCCCCAGTAGGGCTCAGATTGTAGTAAAAACTAGCCCATTCAATCCGCAATCTGAAGACGGAGGGCATGGCATACTCGGCATCAGGAAATTGAACATGAAATGAGAAAGTCTTATAAGACCTGATCTGATACATCATAAGTAACATCCAGTATCACTATGATGACAGCCAGGTCAACTCAGATAATTTATGGTTACCTAGATGAAAATACATCACATCAAGCATATTGATGTCAATGTAGTATCAGTTGCCAACAATGTCTTGACCACTAATTCTGGTATTCATTGGTAACCAATGATATTAGAATATCTGTTATTGAGTAATAGGAGGGGAAAAAATTCTGCCTTTTAACCATTGTCTTTCTCATTCACTTATCTTATATAATGGTCTCATGTTAAATCTTCTTGGAATTTATCTGATGTTATCTCAAGGTCTTAGAATTAATTTTATCTAATCTTATCTCAAGGTCTTGGAAGTTTATCTTATCTCACTTATTGTCTTATTGTCCAATTTGAATGCTCAATATAAGTGTAAGGATGAAAAATTGAGACATGAACAAGATTTTGTATTTTGTTCAACCCACAGGTGTGCAGCCAAATAGTGCCAACATATGTGTACATATTTATACAGACTCCAGGTACAAGAAAGATAGTTACTTGCCAATGGAATGCCAAATCTTAACAGTGTGACCATGCATAGATTTTAATATATCACCACATACAAAATGATTCCAGTCTTGCAATACCTCTGAGAAGAATTCACCATCTTAACATCAGAATTACATGACATGATCTTAGAATATCAATGTGATAGCTACAGGAATAGTGTGACAATATTGTTATCAGAATTACATGACATGATCTTAAAATATCAATGTGATAGCTACAGGAATAGTGTGACAATATTGTTATCAGAATTACATGACATGATCTTAAAATATCAATGTGATAGCTACAGGAATAGTGTGACAATATTGTTATCAGAATTACATGACTTGATCTTAAAATATCAATGTGATAGCTACAGGAATAGTATGACAATATTGTTATCAGAGTTCTAAATTGTGATAAGCTTATATATCACTATATCACATGATATCAGTCAGCTATCTGTTGATAAGATCTGTCTGGAAATCCCTGTGTCTCCACGTTTTCCTGATGAGTCAGATAGAACCCAATTTAGTATTTGGAACCATTTGTCTGTTACGTTTTACCCCGATTTAACCCCCGCTTCCGACCCCGATGTCCCTGATTCAACGTCACAAGACAACATCATAGCCTGGGTCCAGAACATCATCGAAGACAACCAACGACGGTATCCCAATCCTCATGATTATCCCCATCAGCCGATCACCGCCGATACATCATACACGTTGATACAAGCACTCAATAATACCACGCAACACAATCATCGGGTCAGCTGTTTACTGACACCAGACCTGCAACACAGCCATTGGCCACCTCGTTGGCACCCCAAAACACATAGACCACGAAGCCAAGCAAGATGCCGTTCATCCCGGAGCTTGTCCTCCACGCAATCACGCATGACGAAGAAGCCGACCCTGAAGTCGTTCACTAGTATATAACCAAAGACATTTGTAGTCAGCATCCTTAAGTTTAGTATAGCTACTCTTCCCCCGATCGCTACCACGAAATTCAGATACCTCCCCTCTTCTATCCGTTTGTACTTGCTTCCTTCTATATATCATCCTCGTTTGGTTTATTGTTGCCGGAGTTCGCCATAAGAACAGCGATCCGTAACATAATACTAAACTTTCTCTACTCCCTCGACAATAAACCAACCAAGACATCCTGGAACCCCGACGATATTGAACCCCAGATTCAGAACAAGACGACGAGTATCATCTTGCACCTGAAACGTCAGATTCCTCTGACGACGACTTCGACCAATACGTCGCAACACAGACTAGTGTCCGAACCGCGCCTTTCCCCTCGTCATCATTTCCTTCTCCAACAACTACTTCTCACCATCAAGCTCAACCCCGAACCCAAAGCAGAATGTCAGACACCGAAGAGAATCATGAAACCCAAGACACCACCACTGTTGCACCCGCAGCCCCGTCACCTCCGAAATCTCATATTGCTCCGCCGACTAAGTACGATGGAAACAAAGAAGGATTCAAAACATTCTTCCGCAGTGCCTTCATCTATATCCGTGCAAACAGAGCTGCGTTCGACAGTGAAGAAAAACAAATCCTTTTTATCCTCTCGTACCTGCAGGGCGGACTCGCCGGACGATGGGCAGACGAGTATGTCGACATTGCCCTACAGCACTCCCCCATCAACTTCGGATCTTTGGAGGATTTCACCAAGGAATTCAGACGGCACTTCGAGAAACCGGATCAGAAGAAAGACGCATTGACGAAGTTGAATGACCTACGTCAAGGAAAAATGACAGCTGATGAGTTTTGGATTGAGTTTGACACTCTCCGACGCATCGCTGGACTCGGCAAAATCCTGAATGACAGTTATCTCATTCAACTCATCGAACTCCACATGAATAAACCACTGATCGATCAGATCTATACCGGTATGACGATCCCAACCACCGTCGAAGAATGGCGAACGCAGACGGTCCAGTTGGACCAACAATGGCGACGCCGCCAGGACCAAATACGGTCCATGAACCTACCCGCAAAAACACGATACAATCCTAACGCAACAACCGCACCGACAACTCCCCGACCACAACAAACATCGACACCCCGTCCTCAGTCGGAATCCGTTCCAATGGACGTCGACACCCGACGAACCCAACCAAGACAACAAACGTTTACGCGTTTGACCGACGAACAGCGACAGGAATACATGAAGAAGGGAATATGTTTCAAATGTCGACAACCTGGACATATTTCACGAAATTGCCCAGAGCAACAAGGACGGCAACAAGTGCGATCAATGCAGACGATACCACAAACAACGAAACAACAGGACGATGACGGCAAAGACGCCCGAATTGCAGCATTGATGGATGAATTAACGGCGTTGAAGTTGAAACAAGAGGGTTTTTGAAGAGGCGACGTGAAGCACAGGAGGCCACGATCGCACGACTCGAGAAAGATGTACACGTATGTAAACAATTCGATAACATTTTCATCAAACTCAAAGTCCTCCGCAACGACCTGAGACAAACGACGAAACCAGAGCCGAAAGAGGAAAGCAACACGAGGCAAGATACCCATGTTGCGGACGAAGAAGAGAAACCAGTTCCCCCGAAAGAGAAAAGAAAGACAACAATTGAATCCGAATTCAATGCGATGGAAACAATTGTTGCTATTCGTTCGACCACGATGGGTTATGCCCTCGATCTCTTGAGTGATTTTGACATCTACGACCAATGGACGGAAAAGATATCACCAGGATTAGTCTTATCACTCAATCGACGACCCATCGCGGAAGCAGTACAATGGTTGGTACAAAACATGCCACAAGATTTACCACAAGAACCACGAACATTGGAAGCAGTACGTGCTATAACAAAAAAAGATTCCGAACTTCGAATGGCATTACTGGTCCATGGTTATGTTTCTGTCCCTCAGGATGGATGACAATACCCTATGACAAGCCTGATTGACTGTGGTTGTACTATTTGTGCCATCGACATCGGATACGTCAAAGCACATAACATTCCGACAAAACCATATTTGAACCCATTCAAGTCATACATGAGCGATGGAACACAACCGAAGACAGGACAGATTACGGAATACTGCGAGTTACAAATGCATCTCGGAGATCATCAAGAATTACTTTGTTTCGCCGTAATGACATTGGCGAAAATGGACATTTTCCTTGGCTATGATTGGCTAAGGAAGCATAATCCAGAAATTGATTGGCGCGAAAACGAAATCAAGTTTTCACGATGTCTTTCTGGTTGTGGCACGTCATCAACAATAAGATCGACTGAATTTGATACCATAGTCTGGGAACGACCTCTTTGGTTCGACCAAGTGATGGAAGAGACAATGGATCCAGCACATTTTCGTTCATTCATGACGAAGTCAACGGAGCTCGCGATAAAGGCACAAGAACAACAGAAAGAAAAGACATTCAAGGAGTTGGTGCCAGAGACATACCATGAATATCGTGATGTGTTTGAACCATCCGGTTTCGATGAATTACCAGCACGAAAGCCATGGGATCACGCAATCACCCTGAAACTGGATACGCCAGATCATCATGATTGCAAGCTTTATCCGTTATCACCAAGTGAAAAAGAACATCTTGACAAGTTCCTTGACGAAAATCTGAAGACAGGACGGATCCGACCATCAAAATCACCATACGCTTCTCCTTTTTTCTTTGTATCAAAGAAAGATGCAGCTGAACGACGACCGATACAAGACAATCGATGGTTGAACTCATGGACGGTCGATGATAAATATCCATTGCCATTGATCAACGACATCATCAACCAATTAGCAGAAGCAAAATACTTCACAAAACTCGATGTACGATGGGGATTCAACAATGTCCGCATCAAAGAAGGTGACGAACATAAAGCCACCTTTTTAACACCGAAAGGCTTGTTCGAACCAACAGTTATGTTCTTCGGCCTGAAAAACTCACCACCGACATTCCAACGACTGATGAACCACGTTTTTCGATATGAGATACGTGAAGGATGGCTATTGGTGTACATGGATGACATCTTGATCTTCTCAAAGTCGCTGGAAGAAAACCAGAGACAAACGAAACAGGTCCTGAAGATTTTCCGCGAAAACAATCTATTCTTGAAGCCGAAGAAATGTACATTCGACACAGAAAAAGTCGATTATCTCGGGCTTATTGTCGGACATGGTCAAGTCCAAATGGATCCAATCAAGACCAATGCTATTGCCGATTGGCCAGTTCCAACAAATCAGACCGATCTTCAACGTTTCATTGGTTTTCTGAACTTTTATCGTTGTTTTGTTGAAAATTTCTCACAGATTGCAAGTCCATTGCATAAACTCACAGGAAAAGCAAAATGGGATTGGACCGAAGAACAACAAAACGCGTTCGATCGCTTGAAGACCATCATAACAACTGACCCAATCCTTGTTTTGCCTGTCCCTGATAAAAAATTCATCATCGAATGCGATGCATCGGATTATGCAATTGGTGCCATCCTATCGCAAGAACAACCCAATGGCCTTTTTCGCCCTGTCGCGTATATGTCGACAACGATGACACCGGCTGAACGAAATTACCAGATATTCGACAAAGAATTGCTCGCAATCATACGAAGCTTCGAGGAATGGCGACAATTCCTTCTCGGCGCAAAAGAACAGATTGATGTCTTTACCGATCATCGAAATTTGGAATATTACCGTAAACCACAAGATCTTACTCGACGACAAGCTCGCTGGATCGCATTCCTGCAAGATTATAATTTCCGCCTATTGTATCGCAAAGGATCACAAAACAAGAAAGCTGATCTCCTTTCACGACGCGTCAACCATAAACCAAAAGAAATGGATAATAAAGGTATGATTGGTCTTCCCGACTTACTCTTTATTCCACCAGAACAATCAATTCGACAAATACTCCACGTATCTTCCACAAATGATAACATCATTGCTCTACATCACGATAATCCCATCGCTGGCCATCCAGGCCGTGACAAGACAATCGAATTGATTTCACGAACGATGACATGGCCAACCATACGAGAAGATGTTGAACATTACATCAATGGTTGTACCGAATGTCAACAGAATAAACCACGACGCGGAAAACAACTTGGACAACTTTTCCCGCATGACGTACCACCATACAACTGGCATACGATTTCTGTCGACATGATTGGTCCCCTACCAGAGTCACATGGCTTTGACGCCATTCTAGTTGTTGTCGATAAACGGTCGAAACATCCTATATTCATTGCCACAAACACGACATTGACATCAGAAGGATGGGCACGGCTATTCCGTGATCATGTCTTCAAACGTTTCGGCATGCCACGTTTTATCATCTCCAATCGTGGTTCTGTTTTCGTCTCATGATTTATCACCGAATTATATTCCCTGATCGGTATCAAAGGACGTCCAACGACAGCATATCATCCACGTGCTGATGGACAAACGGAACGGATGAACCAAGAACTCGAAATCTTCCTTCGTTTCTTCACCAATTACCGACAAGATGATTGGCATGAATGGCTTGCTCTCGCGGAATTTGCATTAGCCAATCGCGAATCTTCTGCTATCAAAACTTCCCCCTTTTTCGCAACACAAGGACAACATCCGTGGACAGGCCTCGAACTTGACACACACACGCCCATCGCGAATGAAGCCGTTCATGATTTCGTTACACGAATGAAAACGATACAACAAAAGATCGGCGAAATAGCGGATGTCACGAAGCAAACAATGAAGGATAAGTATGACAGTCATGTCAAGAAAATTGTCTTTTCTCCTGGTGACAAAGTCTGGCTAAACGGAAAGAATTTGACCACAGATCGACCCAGTAAAAAACTCGATAATCGGAACTTTGGTCCATTCACCATTCTCGACAAAATCGGTTCTTCATCGTACAAACTAAAATTGCCGAAAACCTGGAAAATCTTCCCCATATTCAACGTCGCTCTCCTCTCCCCATTCCGACCTCCTTCTTCTCCCATTCAACAAAAATACCATCTTCGACCCCCTCCTGACATCATCGACAATGACGATCATTACGAAATAGAACACATCCTTGATTCCCGCATACGCCGTAACAAGTTATATTATTTAGTACATTGGCTCGATTACCCCCGCGACGAAGATTCCTGGATCCCCACATCCGAAACCACTTACTGCCAGGATCTCGTCGACGACTTCCATAAATCACATCCCCGTGCCCCTTCTTCGTTATCCCTTCGTTCCCTTTTCACTCTCCCCCCTTCCATTATCCCTCCTTTCTCTTCTTCTTCCATTTTACTCGCTATTTATCCTCACAATGCCACCCTCATCCTTGACGGTTCAAAAAACCATGAATTTCGCAAATACCTCTTTCCTCCCGGTATCACGCACGCTTACCTCTATGAAACCGCCCCCGTTGATGCCATTACCTCCATCATCGAGATCTCTTCCCCCATCATCGCCCCCACCCAAATCACCAATACCACCGGATTCGGCAACCTCGATTTCAACTCCCGCAAGAAAATCTGTCCTTATGCCTTCCCCATCATCCATTGCTATCGCCTCCCATCACCGATCCCTTCCGCCGCCCTTTCCCACGAATATGATATTTCCACTCCGCATCGTTTCTCTCTTCTCCCTTCCTCCTTTACCCGTAATCATCCCGTTAACCCCGATCACCTCGTGTATTGATTGCCTGCCCTGATCTTCTTTTTCGTATATATGACCTGTTCTCTTTTCTTCCCTTTCTTTGCTCCTTGCCTTCGCTCCCCGATGTCTGCCTCTGCTGTTTATCTTCCTTCTTCTCCGTATTATCATCTTCTTCCTCCTCGTTTTCGTATTCCTCGTTCCAAGCGCCGCCTCTGCGACCGTCGTGTTCGCTTCGCTGTTGACCTCATGCGACCCTCTTCCTTTGGCTCCGTTCATCCCACAACGGCTATCGCCCATCTTGGCGTTGACCCGTTCTTCGCCCCGCGTTCCTTCTACTCCGTGCGTCCCATTGGGCCTCCCCCTCCTGCTGTTCCTCCCACCGTTCCCGTCTGGTTCACCGATGATCCCATCGATCCCTACCGCGAGTTCATCGACTGTGCTGCCGTGTTTGATTCCATTTTCCCTCCGGTTAATCGGGACAATTCCCCTTGTTCCGGGGGTATTGTTACGTTTTACCCCGATTTAACCCCCGCTTCCGACCCCGATGTCCCTGATTCAACGTCACAAGACAACATCATAGCCTGGGTCCAGAACATCATCGAAGACGGTATCCCAATCCTCATGATTATCCCCATCAGCCGATCACCGCCGATACATCATACACGTTGATACAAGCACTCAATAATACCGCGCAACACAATCATCGGGTCAGCTGTTTACTGACACCAGACCTGCAACACAGCTGTTGGCCACCTCGTTGGCACCCCAAAACACATAGACCACGAAGCCAAGCAAGACGCCGTTCATCCCGGAGCTTGTCCTCCACGCAATCACGCATGACGAAGAAGCCGACCCTGAAGTCGTTCACTAGTATATAACCAAAGACATTTGTAGTCAGCATCCTTAAGTTTAGTATAGCTACTCTTCCCCCGATCGCTACCACGAAATTCAGATACCTCCCCTCTTCTATCCATTTGTACTTGCTTCCTTCTATATATCATCCTCGTTTGGTTTATTGTTGCCGGAGTTCGCCATAAGAACAGTGATCCGTAACATTGTCATATCAACATCGCACGCAAGCATCCTTGCCTCTTTACGTTTATCTGAATCTCGGATGCCTCGAAAGAAGACCGTCAACCCTGTACGACTGCAGTACTCTCGCGACCTGAAGAGGAGAGTTATTTATCAAGCATACACCCTCGGCAAAAGCACCACTCAAATTGCCATTGACCTTGACATGCCAGTCTGAGTCATTCAACGTGTGCGAAAGGTCTGGACTCAGATCGGAGAGGTTTGTCGGGACAGAACTTGTATGGGCAGGGCTCCAATCATGTCCTCAGTATCTGTGAAGGCAAATCCCGGAGTCGTTTGTCTGTTACTCTATTGCTAATTGGTGATCTTCAAAGCTGATGCTTGGACTACTTGAGCACTCTCCAGATCTGTTCTTGGATGAGATTCAAGAGGAATTACAAGTGCAGCACAATGTTGATATCTCTCTGTCAGCCATTTGGAGAACATTGAAAAGATTAGGTATAACCTCGAAATCAGTAAGTCGTATCCCCAGGAATTGATCACCTTGGATGCTAATATCATAGTTTGGCTTGAAAATAAGCTGTCAAAGGCTGCCGTCGAGCGATGTGCAGAAGCTCGGCTCAACTTTGCTATTGAAATTGGTCAAGAACCTCCTGAAAGGCTGGTTTTTGCTGATGAATCTGCGGTGAATATTCTCACAACATACCGACAAAATGGCTGGTCACAAAGGGGGATTCGATCTCGCAAGAGTTGTTGTTTTGCACGTGGAATGCGGTTTGATTTCTTTTGTTGAGTATCACAATCTCCCACTAAGTTGTGCTCCATTCCTACAGATATTCTCTTCTGCCTGCGCTGACAATGAATGGGATCATATATAGCCACATCAAGAAGGGGGGCTACAATGGAGAGGAGTTCATCGAATGGTTGGAAGGTTTGCTCTCGATTATGAATCCTTATCCCGCAATCCACAGTGTTCTTGTTATTGACAATTGCCGTATTCATCATGTTGAAGGTGTCGAAGAGTGCTGTGCACAACGGTAAGACTCAGTTGGATTGATATTACTAGTATACATATATTGAATATCTTTATATAGCGGTGTCAAACTAGTCTATCTACCACCGTATTCACTGGATCTAAACCCAATCGAAGAATGTTTCTCATTCATCAAGCATACTATTCGCCGGCGTGGACAACAGTTTCGTCACATTGTAGAAGGGGGTGATCGAGCGGCACCTTACATTTTCTTGTATGCACTTTTGGATATGGTAACTGTCACTGCGTCGAGGGGGTGGTTCCACCATTCAGGGTATATCTAGGCATATGCTCCACCATTCAATAAATAATTAGTCTATGCGGCGCTTTTTTCTACCGTGTGCACGATCCACCCTTTTCACTTCAGCATTCACCTCATTCCATAAGAACTGTGCATTGCCCGCTGTCATTGCAAACTCCTCACCAGTCAATCTCACCACTGATAGCTTCCCAACCTCATCAATGTTGTAGAAGTCCAGAGACTCGAAGAGTGGGATGTACCAAGTAAGGTTGCGCTTTGGGTGCCGGCTGTCAAGCTTATTGAGGAATTCAGTTACATCTGGATATGGATTAGCTTCTCCGTCATCAGGAGGATCGCTAGACTGGGGAGCGAGATTGGCATGTTTAGCTGCAGGAGATTGGATGGAATCAGGGAGTCCAGGCATGCCCATCCCATGCATCATCCATGGCAATGGACCCCACATCGGAGTTGAAGGTGGATATCCAGGGCCAAAACCAGTGGGGGTAGGGGTTGATGGTGTTGGATGTATTGTACTGTGAAATGCAGCAAAGAGCTCGCCCTTTGGTGGTGTGTGAAGAGTAACGCCATGCATCCCGATGGCCTGTTTGTTATTGTTACGTATCAGAATCAGAAGCTGATCAAGATGCGGGAAACTCTTACCAGCGCAACGGACCACCCACGCTTTTGATTATATGTCAAGTTGACGTGCTCTCCAACTTTATTTATTTTGCAAGCTTTCGTAGGCCCACATTTCTGACAACCAGATAAAGCTTTCTCTAGCTTTTCCATGGTGACTTTCTCCTGCTCCACTCCTCCTCCGTCCTCAATGTCTTCGTCTTCGTCGTGGTCCAGATCTAGCAGAACTGGCTTCTTTGATTTGCTGCCGCCAGCCCGTTTACTCTTCTTGGTTGCACGCAGTGAATGCATGTACTGGAAAGTTGAAAGCAATCAATCTAATGGTTATCCGGTGCATTCAGGATATCTACTCACCTGCTCTGGGACTATGATCAGAACACTAATAGTAGCACCACCTTTTTTCTTCGCTTGTGCAAGTGAAATTTCTTCAAGACACCCATCCCAATCAGCATCGGAGCACAAGTTGACTGGCGCAGCTTTCAATGTAGCGGTGGAAAGCTTGTATGATAACACTGGCTTTTGGTGAACGTCTACACATCCAATTGTTTCATGGATCATTTCTAATGCATCATTGTATGAAAATGGCAATGTGATAGACTTCCTCTGGGTCCTGTCACTGGATGCTTGGGGAATTTGAAGGACAATCTCTGCCGTGGCATATTGGTCGTGGCAACATCATTTGTATGTGATACTCACTCTCAACAACTGGGATTCCTATCTCATCCCCCCCAACACTCTTCTGCTTTTTGATAGCCTTCTTCCTAGGCAACTTCAGGGTGAACTTGAGAGGAGGAACCAAGTTTTCGGCTGACGACTCAGAGTTGCTTGATGCAGGCGTTCCTTGGCGGTCAGATACTGATGACAGGAACTCCAGTGAGCCGTCTGACTGTGTTCCTACATTCTCCAGCTGAGCAGGAGGTGCCTTCCTCTTTTTTGGTGTAGGTTTCTTCTTCTTGTTGGCCATGGTGAATCAAAGAACAAGTTCTCACGGTGATGGACTTCAACAAGCACTCTGTGTAGTGTTTACAAAATCTGAGTATGCCATGCCCTCCGTCTTCAGATTGCGGATTGAATGGGCTAGTTTTTACTACAATCTGAGCCCTACTGGGGGAGCTGCGGCGATTCTGAGTAACGAAACAAAAAATGACCACAATTGAAAAATTTCACGTCGCGCCTTCAGTTCCGCAAATGGCTGTAAACCAAATCCCTCAGGAGATATGGGCCAACATTTTCCTCGACTGCCTTCCCTCCCAGCGGTATATACAACCCAGCGCTTCGTATTCGCCGATACTTCTTTGCAAAGTGAACAGATCTTGGAGATCAGCCGCCCTGTCACTGCCCATGTTGTGGTCTTCGATCTCGGTGGAGGTTCACAACAACAGTAATGTCGAGAAGATTGTGGAAGGACTTGGCACTTGGCTTGGGAGATCAGGCGTTCGTCCGCTCGCAATCTCTCTCTGTTGTGGGGATAAGACATATGAAGTGAAGTTGGACCCAATATTGGATCTGTTGATCTCATTCATTGGACGTTGGGAAGACGTTCGACTGGAATTGTTAGGGCCATTTTATGGTTCAATCTCGAGCGTCCATCTCATGCGAGCACCCATACTCACCCGCTTTGAAGTTCTCTTCCACAGCGGTACGGACGAAGTGATGGGACCAATTTTTTCGATGCTGTCTATCTCTCCCCTCCTCACGGAATTTGCTTTGTATAACCCTGGCGCATCCCCTCCCCAATTCTCCACAGCCCAATTTGTGCGGGTCCTTCCGTGGTCCCAACTCACTCAGTTTAAAACGGACTGCTTCCTTGATATAACGGGATGCTTGGAGGTGCTCAGTCAATGCATCAACCTGATCGACTGCAATTTTAGAGCTATCGCCAGTCGCCCACCTCCCCATGACCTGTTGGTTGTTCACCATCGCCTCCATCATTTGACCCTTGGCTATCTGAGTGATCTATCACACGAATTCTTAGATCGGCTCGCCTTACCCGCTCTTCGCACCTTGGATCTCACTTTGGACGAGTATAGCCAATGCGACTGGCCACAAGACTCGTTCATAGCTTTTCTGTCCAGATCGGGCTGCTCTCTAAAGACGTTCAAACTCCATAATGGCGTTGTTACTAGCGATCAACTGACGGTGTTGTTGCGCTTTCTTCCAACCCTTACGGAACTCTCCATCGAAGGAATGGAATCTGCTGCGCTGGCAGACCCATTGTTTCACAGTCTTACCTACAACCCTGACGAGACCGTCGGCGAGTTGTGCTCGTGTCCAGAACTCCAAATCATGACCCTTTCAGGATCTATTGCTTCATCCATTGGCACGCTCTCTAAAATGTTGAAATCTCGCCATCGTGTAGATGGATCCCAATCTCAGATTGCATGCCTACGGAGAGTTACGGTCCAGTTTAAGAATCTCAAGGATCGGTGGGGCGGTGATGTGAAGGCAATGGAGACCATGCGACTTCTAGGGTTGGGATAGAATTGCCTACCGCATTGTAACTTGACTCCGTGAAAAACTTATTATAAGGTCAAATTTGGCCCAAGACAGTGTTGATCAGGCAAGTTGTAACGAACGCCTATTACGCCTACCACGGCGTCGTATCGTCGACTGCGGGAGCCAGTTTTTCAGCACAAATTGCCTAGCTTTGGTGTGTAAGCGCTCAGGCTCGTTCACCAATGCGGCTTACTGTGTCTCTACCAGCAACACCACAACACCCCGATGGAGGTAGCAGGTCTCGTCTTAGGTGTCATTGTTCTGATAAAACCCCTGTGCGTCACTATACACGACGCCTGGACTTCCCACCTCAGCTTCGGCAAAGATGCAGAACGGTTCCGTCTGCGTTTCTCTGTGCAAATGGCTCGTTTTGACTCTTTCGAGAGGGTGTTGTTTGAGGAAAACAAGTTCCTGCCTTCGATGCCAGGGCGCCTGATCGACCATCTGCCACCAAACATCTCCCAAGACCTGGTTGATCTCCTCACAAACTTCTCTTCGAATACACCTCCGTCAAAGACCGATACGAGTTCGAGAGTCGCAGTGATGAAGCACTGGTGAGCAATCTGGCAGGAATGACGGCTGCGGAAAGGGCGAACGTGCTCGTGGAAGACGGGAAAAGAGCGGACATGGTTCAGCAAAAGTCGATTGGATGGGCCCGTAAAATGATGTGGGTTGTCTGGGACATGCGTAGCACGGAGAAGCTCGTTGTGGAGTTCGAGCAATGGACCGACCGCATGAAGGCCCTGCTTGAGGTCGTGTGGTGGCCATTGTCCTACTTCGAGACCGTTTCCAAACTGCAGAAACTTGAGGAGGACGCCGACGTAGGGAACGTTGGCCTCCTCCGCGGCATCGGCCTGCGCAAGCTCCTCGCCGCCCCGCAAGCCGTCGTCCCTGTCGCGACTAAGCGAAGGCTGGGGATCGCCCGCATCCGCTTCCGTGCTGAATCGCAATTTGGTGAGTTCGAACTCGGATTTCTGAATGATGACACCACTACGCGGTACCTTGTCGAGTACAAGACATACGAGCGCGATGGAATGGGAGCCGTCAGTGAGGTGATCGTGCGCCGAATCGTCCAGCTTGCGGCCCTACTCCACAAAGCTGCACAGACCGACCCACTACTTTGACGACATGGCGGAAAGCCCGGTCGGGTTTGTGTACGAACTTCCTCCTCCACCTTCTCCAAGTAGTGCAGCAGCAACAATATTCCCCCATCCCGTCTCCCTTGCAGCCGTTCTCGTCTACACTTCGTGCCCGCGTACGGCTTGCTTGCGTCCTCGCCAACTCCGTACGCCTCCTCCATTCCTTCGGATGGGTCCACAAATCTCTTCGCAGCGATATTATCGTCTTCTTCACTTTCTCAGCTTCCGATTCTCACGTCCCCGAAGACGAAGCCCATTTGTACCCCTTGACGATCCACGCATCACCGGATTTGAGTACGTTCGTCGGGAGTTCGACTTTTCGAAAGAAGATCCGCTTGAACGGTGAAGGGGAAGTGGAGTGAGGCGTCCTATCAGATCAGAGAAACGTCATTCTGGTTCAGAAAGGCGAGAGGGTAGAAACACTTACGCGCGATCTGTCTACAGTCCATTTGGTCAGGGCAGAGGACTGAAAGGGGGCGGGTTCGACAGACCCACAGCTAGTTCGATTTCTGGTGAAGTCAGATGAATTATTTCTGCTGCGTATACAGTGTGACTCATCCCTAAAGCGCTTTTGTTCTCTAAAAATCACCACCACCACCTTCATCGTCTTGTGCTCGCCAGGCACATCTTTTATGGTGGCCTCCATCACCCGTCGCCATTCCAACCAAAGCTTCGTCCGCAACAGTCTTCTCCTGCAAAGAGACCAATGCCCTTCGCAGCAAATCATCCTTTGGAAGCATATTTAGCCATGCCACTGGCTACTCCTCGATGGCGAAAGTTTTGACAGTGCTAAGGAACCGTCCCCCGTCGAGGATGACCTTCCGAACGAGCAACCCGTACGAAAACGCATCACATTTTTAGAATGCGCCTCTTTCCGCACACGCAGCAGCCATCATGGGGAACAAGACCTGTGGAGCGCACTTCTGGGGCATAGTGCCCACGTAACGCTCCCGATCAGTAACACCTTCACCACTGTGACTGTCCACGTTCGCGATGGCGTGCCCAAAATCAGACAATTTTGCGACGTAGCCTCCTGGTGTATACTTGTCATCAAAAACAAGGATATTCTGAACTTTGACATCCCCTTGCACGATCCCACAGCATGTAGCGCCTCTAACCCGCTCGCAACATCGTGCATGAAACGGGTCTTGGTGAACACACCTGATTTGTTGCTGCTGAGGAATTGTGCTAGAGTTCCGTGATTTCCAAACTCGACCACGAGGGAAATTTCGACGCGCTGACGCCACAGCGCATCTGCATTACCGCTTCCCGAAGCAGTGGCGAGTTCGGACGTGTACCCAAGCAGCGGCGACGTTGTAGTTTTGTCGCACGGGCGGGTGTGTGAGGATGCGCAGCTCGCCCAAAATGGGGGCAATGGACTGGCCCGGATTGTGGGCGCCTCCAAAAATTTGAGGCGTTTTACGGCCACGATAACACTTCCGAAGGAGGTTGTAGGGTGCATTTATCGACGATGTAGCAGGCGCCTCTGCCGATGCGAGCCTTTGTGGCTGGAGGGTCAAAATCGGTCGCTTTGAAGTTTGAAGTGAGTCTGAGCTTGGTTGGTTGCTGCTGCCGCGCAGGAAGGGTGGTTGAGTATGTGTTGATGTCGAGTTCAGACTCGGTGAGGTAGTCGGCTGCACTTGGTGTGGAGCCAGTTGTCGGGCGGCTGACGCCAACGACGGCCCAACGTGAGAGCCAACAGCCCGATCTGAATACAGAAAGCTGTCGAAATTCTTCTACGCAATATTCAGTTGTTATAAAACCTAAGACAGGTAACAGTAGCGCACTATGCTCCCTGCTTTGTGCGCCTTCGCTTAGTTCGCTATAGGGTCACATCGGACTGATCGCGGGCCGACCGGCCGCGGCAATACCCGTACCTGCGGCGGGGTAGGAGTTGCCAGCACATCAACACCTGCTCGTTCGAAACTGGTACGGGCAGATTTGGCGTGGTCAGAATATGCCAAAGGTGAGTCATTTCATATTTGCCTAGGCAAGTCATTCAACATGCATGTGTAGAACAAAGAAAAAGACAATTCAGATGACAGGGATGAAGCCTGAGATAAGGATGGGAAGACTAGGAGACAATGATAGGATGGTATGGGTGGACAATGAGACAGGACATTGTCAGGGATGGCTGGGAAGTTCCTCCTGTTCTCTTCCATTGAGTTTTTGGCTCGATACGGATTGTTGGCACTGAGGACAGATCAGCATCTGGACAAAATTTGGGATTTGAGGATTTTAGACCTTCATCCAGACATGGAACACCCAAAATAGTGTCATAGAATTTTGTCTAGACATGGCTCTCTGGGCTTTGTAAGTTTCATGATCATAGATACACAAAATGAGATTGTTAGAAAGGTGTGGCACAGGGTGCACAGTAGCATACCATGTCACACAGTAACTTGAAAGTACTTGACAAGTATACTAAATATCATTACTGTAACATTCAACATGGTATTGTAACAGTATTCAGACATAAACTACAATACTTGTGCTCAAATTCATCTGAAGGTATGAAGGCAAATGAGACTTATACCTTTTCAATAACATCAAGCCTTTTGTTTCACTACTTTTACTGTATCTACAGCAAAGTACTGTATAGTTTGGATAGAATACTTGCAGCCTAAGATGAATAAAAGTATTAAACTAGTAAGGAAGTTGTGCCACTTTCACTACTAGGATACCTTTTGAATCCTTTCAAGATATAGTGTGAAATAGTATAGTACTGTTGCCATATTGTAGATTTAAGATACTTTGTCAATACTTTTAAGATACTGTTTCAGTACTTTTATTATAATAAAAGTATCTTAAAAGTATTGACACAGTATCTTAAATCCACAATATGGCAATAGTACTATACTATTTCACACTGTATCTTGAAAGGATTCAAAAGGTATCCTAGTAGTGAAAGTGGCACAACTTCCTTACTAGTTTAATACTTTTATTCATCTTAGGCTGCAAGTATTCTATTTGAACTATACAGTACTTTGCTGTAGATACAGTAAAAGTAGTGAAACAAAAGGCTTGATGTTATTGAAAGGGTATAAGTCTCATTTGCCTTCATACCTTCAGATGAATTTGAGCACAAGTATTGTAGTTTATGTCTGAATACTGTTACAATACCATGTTGAATGTTATGGTAATGATATTTAGTATACTTGTCAAGTACTTTCAAGATACTGTGTGACATGGTATGCTACTGCGCACCCTGTGTGGGGTGTTGGCTGAGCAAACCAGTACGATGTAGAGGGTCGACGTCCCTCTGAGTCCGTATCATCAATATATCACGAATCCGGACCAACCCGATGCCGCCATTCGACTTGCATTCGAACCCGACGCAACCCGACGTGACGTGACGTGACGTGACCCGACGTGACCGACATAACCCGACGTATGCCGCTTCGTCACAGCCGCTCTCAGACCAAATCCGGCAGCCTCAAACGCCTCGGAGTTCCAATTCCAGGAGATGGATCTCTTCGGACTCAATCCCCGACTTCGGATTTACTTTATTTATGCATCCCATTGTCCTTTCGGAGATATGTAGGACTTTCTAGATCTTTTCCTTGCATATTCGTTTTCCCCTCCATTTCCTGTCTTCGTTGCTTTGCAACCCCCCTTTCCACATCCCCATTCCAACCTTTCTTTGTAGCTTACCATCGGCCGAAGTAGACACGTCCGAAAGTAGATTACTGTTTCCTGTACTATAAAAACGGTCCCCGACGACCGTACAAAATAAGATACCCTTAGTCCCCGTTTCCCTCATAGTCAGAATTGTTTTAATCCCTTCAAATGCTCGTCCACGTAGTTCCTTAGCTTTTTATACTTCACTTTGTCGACTTTATCATTGTTCCCATATATTTGTTCATCGTTTCCGACCCGACCCAACCCGACCCGCCATACCCGACATCGTCGGCATCGTCGGGTTCATTCGTTTTCAGTCCGTTCACCATCGGGTTCATCGTTATTAGTCCGTTTTCACTCCGTTCATCGCCGGATTTGTCGTTACTAGTCGAGTTTATGCGGCGGCTTTACTTTTATTTCACTTTCACTTCACTTATTATCCCCGACACTGAATTATCCAGTCACTTCTACGCTGACACCCACAGGTTAGGATCTTTTATATATTTCTTTATATAGTTCCGAAGCCACCAAGAACCCGCATCTACATCTGGAGCCCACCGCGAGGATAATTCAGTGTCCATCACACATTCATTCAACAACCCTAGATTTCCCTTCGTCATTCTCGAACAAGTCCTTCCGCCGCACTCTACACATCTGCTACCCGTTACCCGACCTCCTTGCACCCGACATCCAACACTCTGACATCCGATCTCCAACCATCACACCATCATCCGGGTTTGATTCTATTGATATTTTCTCTTCTTTGCCGACTACAATTGTTCAGTTTCACTAACGACCTCGAACCCGTCCTTGTGCCGCCCAACCCAACGGCCGCTTCCCGCTTTAGGAAACTTGCACAGCCACGATCCAACAACACTCTTTCGTCGACTCGAATTCCGTCACATCCATCCCATCCACATTCGTTTATAGACTCCCAACACGCTCGGAATCCCACTCCCCACCGATACCCGTCGAAAAACCGCGACCGGAAAGCCCCAAAACATCGACTCGCCCAACGGCACTCACGCGTCACTCACAACTCGGAACAGACGGATCTCCGTGCAACGGGTTTAGCCTGTGCACCCCCAGCCGCTCGCGTCTACGAACTCGCACTTGTCACCGGATACAAGCCCTTACAAGCCCCCCCATCGTCTGAACCCACGAAGTTACCAGCAAAACCACGTCAGCGCCCTTCACGAGTTCATGCGAGCAGCCCCCGCGTTCGAGCCCTCAACACTGAGCTACAGCCCCACGACGCCATTCGCGAGCCTCACAAGCCATCTTCGCCGTTATCGATGCCCCACACACGTGCCACGTCACCTCGCCCCATGCACCCGCCTATACGACCTCCTCGACCGCTCATGCCTTCGTAGGACCCACCGGCGGCTCGTATCACATCCCAGCACCCTACATCGCACCCGCAAACCCGTACAAGCTGTCCCCGTTATATTCGAGCCTCCAACGCCATGCCACGTCACTGGCTTCGTGCCCCAGCCAAAGTCGACATCTCCGGCCGCTCACGCCCTCGTCGGACCCACCGCTGCCTCGTACCGCATCCCAGGGCCACACATCGTCCGTCGTGACGCCGTACAAGCCGTCCCCACTGCCCTCGAGCCATCAACGCTGCGCCACGTCACCCAACAGCCTACCACCGCGTTCCCAGACCCAGCACCAACGACCACCACGACCGTCAGCCCCCACACCCACGTTCACGCCTCCGCACCTCGACATGGCTCCCTACTGCCCCAAACACGTCCGCCCCCGTCCCTCGTCGTCCCACGCAAGCGGCCACGTCACCTACGTCACCCCGTCGACTCCCACTCTCGACCCCCGCTTCCCAGCCGTCCCCGTCCTCGCCCACTCCCCCTCGACCACCTACGTCCTCGACCAATCCCACGACGTCCCTCTCGCGAGCCCAAACGAAGACCCGTTGGGTTACGCCCGCGAAACCGTGACCACACGCCGCTCAAACCTGTTCCACGACCCGACGCATCGTTGTCAAATCCCCACGCATATCCGCCACGAAAGTACACGAAACGCCACCCGTATCACCCCCAATCTATCTCCCAGTCCACGTCGTCTCATCCGCCCACGTCATCCGCCTCCGTCCCCCGACATCGACCACCCGTTGCCGCCTCCTCGACCTCTCGCCATCCTCGAACGACCTCACGAAACCACGATCCACGTCACGCAATCCCACGTTCCCTCTTATCCGCCCACGTCGTCCGCCCCGTCTCCCTACGTCGCCCTATGCCAAGTCCCCACACCCGACCACCCGTTTTCAACCTACCCGCTACACCGGGTTCCGGATCCGGATCCACGACCTGCATCACAGCACCCGTCTACGAACCCGGACGCGTTCCCAACGATTCCGCGGCATCCGGTTCCGGTTCCGGCTCAATTCGAGCATGAGGTTCCGGTTCCGGTTTCACATCCCGTACCCGCCACCTTCGCACCCCCATACCCACCGAACCCGACCCTACGAAAACCCCTCACCGTCCATCGGCATAAGAAATATATACATAGATAGATTAAATAAATAAAAAGAAAGAAAAACATCAGAGATAAAAGAAAGATAAAAAGAAATACACTTGTTCCCGACACACCCGACACCCGCATAATACACCCGACATACTCGACACACCCGCTTATGAATCCGTCGCACCCAGCGAACCCGTTTACGAACCTGCCGCACCCGCTTACGAACCCGACGCACCGCTTCACTCATTCCCCACGCACCCGACTCATCCGCTCACGCACCCGCATTCCACCCGTTGACATCGCTCTCCGCTTTCCATGACCCACCGTTTCCGCCACCGTTTCGACCCAGACACAACGTTCCCTGTCTCGGCTTCGATTCCCAACCCACCCGACTTTGTATTTCAGTTCCATGGGGGAGAATGCTTCCCCACGGGTCCAAGCCGGTGCTGAACCGCCTAGTATGAGGCTGATTTCACATCCGTTGATTATCGCCCCCATATTAGTATTGACATATCGAACCTCCGCCATCGTCTATCGAACCTCCGCCGCCGTCTATCGAACCTCCGCCATCGTATATTGAACCTCCGTCGTCGTCCATCGAACCTCCGTTTTCGTCATATCGTCTATCGAACCTCCGCCATCGTATATCGAACCTCCGCCATCGTATATCGAACCTCCGTCGTCGTCTATCGAACCTCCGTTTTCGTCATATCGTATTGAACAACCACCGTCGTCATATCATGTCTACCCCTACGCCACCGTTTCCGCCACCCGTTGACACAGCCACCAAAGCCGCCGACCCTAACTCGACCCGCCTAGATTGTCTTTGTCATCCGCTTGTGTTTTATTTCATTTCCGCTCCTGCCTTACTCGTCTCTGTCACCCGCCCCCAATCCTATGTCACGTTTAGTTTTATCCCGACTTGATTTCTATCGCGTCCCTTCCTTTCCGATCACCGGCATTTATTCCCTTTTATCTATTTTGCATTTCCGCTGCATATTTGTCCCACCCTTATAGCTTTCCGCTGTTTCCTTCATTTCCGCTTGGTTATATTGTCACTATAGTTTCTTTTCTATGTATTTCCGGACACCGGCATCACCCGCCTTTGTTCTCCGCCCTCCGACTCTCCACTAGTCACCACCCGCTCTCCCCCTTCGCATTGTCCACAACCCACCTCGTCCCGTCGAACCCAATTCCGCGACCACCACGTCGGCCTCATCTCACGCATCCGAGTCCCGAGTCCACGTAGTATCGACCAGGGATGGTCTTTATTTAAAGTACCCTGGAGATGTAGAGGGTCGACGTCCCTCTGAGTCCGTATCATCAATATATCACGAATCCGGACCAACCCGATGCCGCCATTCGACTTGCATTCGAACCCGACGCAACCCGACGTGACGTGACGTGACGTGACCCGACGTGACCGACATAACCCGACGTATGCCGCTTCGTCACAGCCGCTCTCAGACCAAATCCGGCAGCCTCAAACGCCTCGGAGTTCCAATTCCAGGAGATGGATCTCTTCGGACTCAATCCCCGACTTCGGATTTACTTTATTTATGCATCCCATTGTCCTTTCGGAGATATGTAGGACTTTCTAGATCTTTTCCTTGCATATTCGTTTTCCCCTCCATTTCCTGTCTTCGTTGCTTTGCAACCCCCCTTTCCACATCCCCATTCCAACCTTTCTTTGTAGCTTACCATCGGCCGAAGTAGACACGTCCGAAAGTAGATTACTGTTTCCTGTACTATAAAAACGGTCCCCGACGACCGTACAAAATAAGATACCCTTAGTCCCCGTTTCCCTCATAGTCAGAATTGTTTTAATCCCTTCAAATGCTCGTCCACGTAGTTCCTTAGCTTTTTATACTTCACTTTGTCGACTTTATCATTGTTCCCATATATTTGTTCATCGTTTCCGACCCGACCCAACCCGACCCGCCATACCCGACATCGTCGGCATCGTCGGGTTCATTCGTTTTCAGTCCGTTCACCATCGGGTTCATCGTTATTAGTCCGTTTTCACTCCGTTCATCGCCGGATTTGTCGTTACTAGTCGAGTTTATGCGGCGGCTTTACTTTTATTTCACTTTCACTTCACTTATTATCCCCGACACTGAATTATCCAGTCACTTCTACGCTGACACCCACAGGTTAGGATCTTTTATATATTTCTTTATATAGTTCCGAAGCCACCAAGAACCCGCATCTACATCTGGAGCCCACCGCGAGGATAATTCAGTGTCCATCACACATTCATTCAACAACCCTAGATTTCCCTTCGTCATTCTCGAACAAGTCCTTCCGCCGCACTCTACACATCTGCTACCCGTTACCCGACCTCCTTGCACCCGACATCCAACACTCTGACATCCGATCTCCAACCATCACACCATCATCCGGGTTTGATTCTATTGATATTTTCTCTTCTTTGCCGACTACAATTGTTCAGTTTCACTAACGACCTCGAACCCGTCCTTGTGCCGCCCAACCCAACGGCCGCTTCCCGCTTTAGGAAACTTGCACAGCCACGATCCAACAACACTCTTTCGTCGACTCGAATTCCGTCACATCCATCCCATCCACATTCGTTTATAGACTCCCAACACGCTCGGAATCCCACTCCCCACCGATACCCGTCGAAAAACCGCGACCGGAAAGCCCCAAAACATCGACTCGCCCAACGGCACTCACGCGTCACTCACAACTCGGAACAGACGGATCTCCGTGCAACGGGTTTAGCCTGTGCACCCCCAGCCGCTCGCGTCTACGAACTCGCACTTGTCACCGGATACAAGCCCTTACAAGCCCCCCCATCGTCTGAACCCACGAAGTTACCAGCAAAACCACGTCAGCGCCCTTCACGAGTTCATGCGAGCAGCCCCCGCGTTCGAGCCCTCAACACTGAGCTACAGCCCCACGACGCCATTCGCGAGCCTCACAAGCCATCTTCGCCGTTATCGATGCCCCACACACGTGCCACGTCACCTCGCCCCATGCACCCGCCTATACGACCTCCTCGACCGCTCATGCCTTCGTAGGACCCACCGGCGGCTCGTATCACATCCCAGCACCCTACATCGCACCCGCAAACCCGTACAAGCTGTCCCCGTTATATTCGAGCCTCCAACGCCATGCCACGTCACTGGCTTCGTGCCCCAGCCAAAGTCGACATCTCCGGCCGCTCACGCCCTCGTCGGACCCACCGCTGCCTCGTACCGCATCCCAGGGCCACACATCGTCCGTCGTGACGCCGTACAAGCCGTCCCCACTGCCCTCGAGCCATCAACGCTGCGCCACGTCACCCAACAGCCTACCACCGCGTTCCCAGACCCAGCACCAACGACCACCACGACCGTCAGCCCCCACACCCACGTTCACGCCTCCGCACCTCGACATGGCTCCCTACTGCCCCAAACACGTCCGCCCCCGTCCCTCGTCGTCCCACGCAAGCGGCCACGTCACCTACGTCACCCCGTCGACTCCCACTCTCGACCCCCGCTTCCCAGCCGTCCCCGTCCTCGCCCACTCCCCCTCGACCACCTACGTCCTCGACCAATCCCACGACGTCCCTCTCGCGAGCCCAAACGAAGACCCGTTGGGTTACGCCCGCGAAACCGTGACCACACGCCGCTCAAACCTGTTCCACGACCCGACGCATCGTTGTCAAATCCCCACGCATATCCGCCACGAAAGTACACGAAACGCCACCCGTATCACCCCCAATCTATCTCCCAGTCCACGTCGTCTCATCCGCCCACGTCATCCGCCTCCGTCCCCCGACATCGACCACCCGTTGCCGCCTCCTCGACCTCTCGCCATCCTCGAACGACCTCACGAAACCACGATCCACGTCACGCAATCCCACGTTCCCTCTTATCCGCCCACGTCGTCCGCCCCGTCTCCCTACGTCGCCCTATGCCAAGTCCCCACACCCGACCACCCGTTTTCAACCTACCCGCTACACCGGGTTCCGGATCCGGATCCACGACCTGCATCACAGCACCCGTCTACGAACCCGGACGCGTTCCCAACGATTCCGCGGCATCCGGTTCCGGTTCCGGCTCAATTCGAGCATGAGGTTCCGGTTCCGGTTTCACATCCCGTACCCGCCACCTTCGCACCCCCATACCCACCGAACCCGACCCTACGAAAACCCCTCACCGTCCATCGGCATAAGAAATATATACATAGATAGATTAAATAAATAAAAAGAAAGAAAAACATCAGAGATAAAAGAAAGATAAAAAGAAATACACTTGTTCCCGACACACCCGACACCCGCATAATACACCCGACATACTCGACACACCCGCTTATGAATCCGTCGCACCCAGCGAACCCGTTTACGAACCTGCCGCACCCGCTTACGAACCCGACGCACCGCTTCACTCATTCCCCACGCACCCGACTCATCCGCTCACGCACCCGCATTCCACCCGTTGACATCGCTCTCCGCTTTCCATGACCCACCGTTTCCGCCACCGTTTCGACCCAGACACAACGTTCCCTGTCTCGGCTTCGATTCCCAACCCACCCGACTTTGTATTTCAGTTCCATGGGGGAGAATGCTTCCCCACGGGTCCAAGCCGGTGCTGAACCGCCTAGTATGAGGCTGATTTCACATCCGTTGATTATCGCCCCCATATTAGTATTGACATATCGAACCTCCGCCATCGTCTATCGAACCTCCGCCGCCGTCTATCGAACCTCCGCCATCGTATATTGAACCTCCGTCGTCGTCCATCGAACCTCCGTTTTCGTCATATCGTCTATCGAACCTCCGCCATCGTATATCGAACCTCCGCCATCGTATATCGAACCTCCGTCGTCGTCTATCGAACCTCCGTTTTCGTCATATCGTATTGAACAACCACCGTCGTCATATCATGTCTACCCCTACGCCACCGTTTCCGCCACCCGTTGACACAGCCACCAAAGCCGCCGACCCTAACTCGACCCGCCTAGATTGTCTTTGTCATCCGCTTGTGTTTTATTTCATTTCCGCTCCTGCCTTACTCGTCTCTGTCACCCGCCCCCAATCCTATGTCACGTTTAGTTTTATCCCGACTTGATTTCTATCGCGTCCCTTCCTTTCCGATCACCGGCATTTATTCCCTTTTATCTATTT
Source organism: Hygrocybe punicea (assembly GCA_963556145.1). Taxonomy (NCBI): domain Eukaryota; kingdom Fungi; phylum Basidiomycota; class Agaricomycetes; order Agaricales; family Hygrophoraceae; genus Hygrocybe; species Hygrocybe punicea. The sequence continues at coordinate 6,192,830 of OY744469.1, forward strand.
TGCATTTCCGCTGCATATTTGTCCCACCCTTATAGCTTTCCGCTGTTTCCTTCATTTCCGCTTGGTTATATTGTCACTATAGTTTCTTTTCTATGTATTTCCGGACACCGGCATCACCCGCCTTTGTTCTCCGCCCTCCGACTCTCCACTAGTCACCACCCGCTCTCCCCCTTCGCATTGTCCACAACCCACCTCGTCCCGTCGAACCCAATTCCGCGACCACCACGTCGGCCTCATCTCACGCATCCGAGTCCCGAGTCCACGTAGTATCGACCAGGGATGGTCTTTATTTAAAGTACCCTGGAGATGTAGAGGGTCGACGTCCCTCTGAGTCCGTATCATCAATATATCACGAATCCGGACCAACCCGATGCCGCCATTCGACTTGCATTCGAACCCGACGCAACCCGACGTGACGTGACGTGACGTGACCCGACGTGACCGACATAACCCGACGTATGCCGCTTCGTCACAGCCGCTCTCAGACCAAATCCGGCAGCCTCAAACGCCTCGGAGTTCCAATTCCAGGAGATGGATCTCTTCGGACTCAATCCCCGACTTCGGATTTACTTTATTTATGCATCCCATTGTCCTTTCGGAGATATGTAGGACTTTCTAGATCTTTTCCTTGCATATTCGTTTTCCCCTCCATTTCCTGTCTTCGTTGCTTTGCAACCCCCCTTTCCACATCCCCATTCCAACCTTTCTTTGTAGCTTACCATCGGCCGAAGTAGACACGTCCGAAAGTAGATTACTGTTTCCTGTACTATAAAAACGGTCCCCGACGACCGTACAAAATAAGATACCCTTAGTCCCCGTTTCCCTCATAGTCAGAATTGTTTTAATCCCTTCAAATGCTCGTCCACGTAGTTCCTTAGCTTTTTATACTTCACTTTGTCGACTTTATCATTGTTCCCATATATTTGTTCATCGTTTCCGACCCGACCCAACCCGACCCGCCATACCCGACATCGTCGGCATCGTCGGGTTCATTCGTTTTCAGTCCGTTCACCATCGGGTTCATCGTTATTAGTCCGTTTTCACTCCGTTCATCGCCGGATTTGTCGTTACTAGTCGAGTTTATGCGGCGGCTTTACTTTTATTTCACTTTCACTTCACTTATTATCCCCGACACTGAATTATCCAGTCACTTCTACGCTGACACCCACAGGTTAGGATCTTTTATATATTTCTTTATATAGTTCCGAAGCCACCAAGAACCCGCATCTACAACGAACATGACATAAACTTAGATTAGATTAGATTTCTTTCTATTTTCATTGTTATCTACTTCTCAGTTTGTGCTTAGGGAAATGCAGGGGTAATCCCAGGATACATTTGTCTGTATCCGTACTCGTACTCCCCACAGATACGGATGCAATATCCACGGATTTTACCCACGGATTCGCAATCAAAATGAGCTGGAGATCACCTGAAATGGTCAAGAATTGACTGAGATAGAGTCCAATCAATGTTTAGTCTCTATCTCAGTCAATTCTTGACCATTTTGGATGATCTCTGGCTCATTTTGAAGCCCACAGATACGAGAATCTGTATCCGTACTCGTACTCTTAAGAGTACGGATACCTGTGGAAAAGGATTTACCCTTATCCCTGCATTTCCCTATTTGTGCTCAAATTCCTTTCTCTCAACCACTCACTACTTTCCTTTGACCCAAAACAGTATAAAAGTAGCTAGTGTAGACACAACTACCTCAGTTGTTTGAGCCTGTTTCCTTTGTGCTGAGGTTACTGTACCATTTCGGTTAATTCACTGGTCATGCATCATGCATCATGCACCATCTCAAATCAACAAAACGTCATTCCTGTCATGCATCCCAGTGCAGGTCTGGTGAATTGACAGAACAATTTCTATTTACAGCTATTTGCAGAACTTAGGGCGGAAATGCTTTTTTTTTTTTTGAAAATTTCTAAAAACCACCACATCTTACTCAAAACATGTTCAATTGCTCTAATATTTGGAATTTGAGATCCCACAGAGAATCTCTAGGGGACTGTCTCTTCAGAAATTTCAAATAGCTGCTTTAATTTTTTTCACAAAAATAGAGTACTTTCTCTCTGTGACCAACCATATTGGCCAACACAGACAGCTCTGGCTCTGAAAATATTTTCTGCTATACCCATATACATCCTCTAGGGAACTGCCAATTCATTTTCCTGCTAATGTGTACAGAACATTTATAATTAAATTTTTGGCTGGACTATAATTATTACTCAATCTAATAGTTTCACAAGAAATTTAATTATAGATTTTCTGTACATATTAGCAGAAAAGTAAATTGGCAGTTCCCTAGAGGATGTATATGGGTATAGCAGAAAATATTTTCAGAGCCAGAGCTGTCTGTGTTGGCCAATATGGTTGGTCACAGAGAGAAAGTACTCTATTTTTTTGAAAAAAATTAAAGCAGCTATTTGAAATTTCTGAAGAGACAGTCCCCTAGAGATTCTCTGTGGGATCTCAAATTCCAAATATTAGAGCAATTGAACATGTTTTGAGTAAGATATGGTGGTTTTTAGAAATTTTCAAAAAAAAAAAAAAAAGCATTTCTGCCCTAAGTTCCGCAAATAGCTGTAAGTATAATACCATATATAGGAATTTGGGTGTATAGAAAAAGCATAGTAATTATAACATACAATGACATGTTTACTCCTTGTTGGAGCCATCATTGTCCCAGTGACATGAGAAGTCAGCAAGGCTGTAACACCTGTTAGCTTTCCACTTCCACTTCCCTCTCCCCATCTCTGCAGGCCTTCTTTTGTCCTTAACCTCTGCTGGCTTAGGTGCCTCATCCAGACTCTTTGCATTTGCCATCATCATCAAGCTGTTGGTTTCATGGGCTGCAATCTGACTGCTTCTTTTGGATGGCATGTCCAATTGAGTCATGGCACTGTTGTCCATCAGCATGTCCAGGTGAGTTGCAGCAATCACATCTTGCAGGCTGACATCACTGTCATCCATCTGCTCATCATCGTCAACATCACCAAGGTCTTCTATCTCTATATCACCTGTTGCCAGTTGCTGATTATGCAGAGATGCTTGGGTCAATTTGGTGCAGAACAGGTTGTCTTGTTTGTGTAAGTCAGTCAATTTCTGTTGCATTTCAGATGGCATTGAACTTTTGTATCTCAGATTCCACTGTCACAATGCATAGCTGGAATGCTGATCAGAAGTCCATGAGTTCATGCAATTCCCACCATCATTTTCCAAGATTGACCCCAATTTGGCTTTCACGTCATCAAAGTAGGGTGCAAGAATCTGATTGATGAAAAGATGCATTGTCCATTGATTGGACCAGTAGGTCTTCATTCTTGAATATTCAAAACAGAAGCCGGCTGCTTTTACATCGTTGTAGTGTGGTGAAGTCAGATGTGGAGTAGACTGATCAGATAACCCTTAGTATATGGCCTGGAATGACAACATGAGGCCTGCACTTGTGATGGTTACTATGACGGTGAATGCCCACTTTTCATCTCCCCCAATCACTGACACCAACTTTGCCCCAATCTCTGCATAGGTAAGCTTGTCTTTCAGGTGCATACAGTTGCTGTTTCTGATCAGAATTTGCAAATATCTCTGCAGGTATATTGTATTCCTTAAGCAGGTAAGCCTTATGCATTGCTGACCTCTTACACTGATCTTCCCAGTCATCAGGTAATTTGTGTGCAGCATGCATGCCTTTGCGATGAGTCCATTGCATTGTCTTGTGCAGCCATTTTCTGGTAAAGCTGTCAGGTGTGTGGAATGTGGAACCATTGTTGAATTTGCATTCCATCATGGCAGGCTCCTCTCAAATAATAGTAGCCAACATTACACCCTGCACTCCAATTACTGACCATGGTGCACTAGTCTTGCATAGCACAGTTAATCAATCTTGGATTTTCTTTTTAATGTGATAGTACTCTGCCTGGATCAATGTGAGTGGAGTGGTATTCTTTACTTCCCTGTGCAAGCTAATACTTATCAGAAGACCTTGAGGCTGTGTCTTTGAGTCACCAGGGACATTCCTGTTTTGGATCCTGCACATCGTGGCTTCAGTCCAGTGGGGCTTCAGACCAGAACAATTGATCCAACTCTTGACAGTCTCCTGGGTCAGCCCATTGAATATTTCCTGGTTTCATTGTTTGGCAATCTTCACTATCCTTGTAGTGCTCATCTCCCATCCAGCCACCTCTTGAGCTTGCTCAATAAGTCTCCACAACAGTGGCAAGAACCAGTTGTGATACTTTGCCAGATGAATCACATTTCTTTTGTGACCCTGTGGTTTACATGTCTTGTCTTGGATTCTTTAATGCAGCATTCATGCTGGCGGTGTCTCCTCCAGCACATCAAGATGTACATTTTTTGTAGGTGTGGTATCTTTGAGGTCCATGGGAATGACTTTTCATTTGTGGCCATCAGGACCTTGGGTGCCATCAATGATCTCCTTTTGGTGTTTCAAATCACGACCTTTACACTTCTGGAGCCTTGCCATCTCTCACTTACAGCTGAGTCTCTGTTCCTTGATGGCTGCCTCCCTCCTCTGTGCAAGCAGACAGTTATCCTCAAGGATTCTTGCATCTCTCACTAAATTTTGGTGGTATTCTTCGAATGAGCATGGCTTGAAGAACATTAGCAATGGTGCTTTTGCATAATTGATGGCCCTGCATACTGATGACACAACTGATACTTTAGCTGTGCAATTGTGTGAATTAATACCCTTTTCTTTGACAGACTGTTCCTTGATGTTAGTTTCTGTTGTGCTACCATCATGTTCAGTTGGAGAAGAGGACAATGATGATTTGGATGATGACAAGTCATCATCCAACATGTCTGAGTCCTTAGACTCTCCATCTGGTAGCAGTGTGCCTGGTCACAGAGAATGGAGGGAATAGGTTGATTCATGTCCACTGAGGATGTTGCCCTACAACCTGGTAAGCATGGCTCTACATTGTAATGGTGATTTTCCCACCTGATCACCATGGATTGTACAGATGTGCTTCAGCACCTGAGCCTCTCCATGGCTACATTAGTGGGGTCCATCAAGGGATGAAGCACTAGCAGGAAGAAATAGGCAAGGGCATTCCATGCAAGAAGCCTATATGAGATTGAGTCTTGCTGGTACATGATCAGCCACTGGCACAGGGAAAATTTGACATTTGTATATGTATATGTCCACCACTCAAGGACTGTTTTAATGTCTGCCTCCATCTCCCAACCAAGGGAGTCTCTGTGCCAAATGATATGAATGCCAAAATCAAGGATGATTGCTACCCAGTGAGTTTGATATTAATTGACAATGGTCCCAAGATACTGCTGATCTCCCCTGGCTAACAATTGACCAAATCAATGCAGGGATCCCTTGCAGTGCTTGTTCCAGTGAAAATATGCTGACCATAAGCTTGGAATGAAGTACATAGATGTGATCTTGATGCAGTCTCCTTCATATTGATATCCTGTTGTAAGAGGTTGAGCATCTAATTCTCATGGAGACTCCCAAGCCATGCAGTGGTTGAACACTTGTGTAAGTGTGTGATGGCTTCATTTTCACTAAAGCCATGAACTGGTCCAGACCACAGCAATCTTGACAAGACATCATACACAGCATGAACTGCCTCCACCATTGGGAGGCCTCCTTGCAGTGGAGCTTTTGCAGATGTCAATTCACTAGAGTCCAGGCTTGGTGGGTTTGAAGAAGGACATCTTCATGATCCATATGTGATCACCCACAATGGAAAAAACACTACTTTCCATGATTTGACTTGTGGACAGGCTGGAGACATTGTGATGTGTGGATCATTAGATGTCAAGCACTCAATCAGATCATTGATAACTGTGGGAGGTGGTGCCAGCAGGGATAGAAGGGTGTTTATATTTGGTTATGCTGGCATTGGGAGGTTGGTTAGAGATATATGAATCTTCCACTGGAGTGGAGACTGCAGTGGGAAATTGGAGAGCAATAAATGCACAGATAGATAGGTTTGTGTTGAGTAGATGAGCTTGGATGATATCTAGTGCTAACATGGTTGAATGTGACTTGGATAATTTTGCCACATGTCATGCATCACTACTAAATATGGTGAATTGACTATTTCACCAGCAGTGTCACATGTCACATTGACCAGTGAATTAACCAAAATGGTACAGTAGTCTTTCCCTTGTCCCCTTTTGTTCTCACTCATTGATTTGCCTATAGTTAGATTCTGTTCTATGTTGATAGGTATTAACAAATATAATCAGCTGTTTTCTGTTGTTCTGAGTTAGATTCTGTTCTATGTTTATAGACACCTACAGGTTATTGAGCCCTGCATATTCCACTGAGCCCTCCATCATCATTTCTACCACCTTTCAAGCCTTCTCCAACTCCCTTCCATCTGATGTGCCAAAACTTGCTTCAAATGGTTTGAACTGGATAACCTTTGAATTACGGTTCACAGCCACCATCAAATCAAAGGGATGATGGAGTTATTTTGATGGCAAGTCTCACCAGCCATTATCTCCAGCAAATCCCAATGACAAGACACCTGAATCCATTGCTGAAATAGAGAAGTGGGATAAGGATGAGGCAACAGCAAAGAAACATGCTCTTAGAGAAAATTCCAGACTCTGGGAATTGAATATTGTTCTGCTTGTCAGGGCATGCCCGATCTTGTAGAATTTACCCTGTCAGTTCCTAGACGACTTGCATGCCAAATAAGAAGACTTAGCTTTGCTCAAAATTGACATTGACAACAAGGACTATCACTTAATGATCATATCTTCCCTCCCACTCCACCTCACCAACTTCACCTCCATGCAGCTCACTGCTGTCAACTATACAGCTTGATGAAGACAATTGGACCTGACTTGCTTATTCAGGTAGTTGCTGATGAATGGGATTGTTTCAAATTCAAACAGTCCAGATTGAGATGAGTGATGATGAAGATGACAAGTAACGATAGAGATGATGTGTTAGCTGTGGTCCCAGGTAGAGGGCAAGAGCTCTGACCACTTGGCAAGATGTGCTGGAACTGTGGGGAGTTAGGTCACATCAACCAGCATTGTTGGAAGCCCAAAAAGCCATCCAGCAACAACAAAGCCAAGCCTGCTGACACCCCTGTAATGGCCCACCTTGATGAATGCAACAATATCAGTGATGGTGCTTTCGCCATGGACTCTACCTCAGCAACCCCTAGTGTCTCTTGTGACCCAGCCCTGGATGGTAAAATGCCCTCCCCTACCTCCTCCTGCTGTATGAGCATAGATGGAGACAGCATACCAGGCCTTGTGACAGTTAGTGATTCAAGCAGTGACAGAGAACCAGGAGATCTCTTAGCTGATATCTGGGACAATGACTCCTTCTCTGTCATGAATGACAAGCCCACTGAGGACACTGAGGATGATGTAGACTGGAGTACAGTACAAGCATTCCTTGATGACACATGGGTAGTTGCTGCTGCTGCCACAAATGACAATGTGATGCAGGGATGGAGAGTCAGCCTCATAGTCTCTGGATGTACAAAACACAAGTCCCCTTACTGAGAGGATTTCTTGAGTTTGTCTGATGTCCATGTGACAACTTTTTGGACTGCCAGTTACATTCTAAAGTGGGAATAAAACATATAATATGAATATATAAAAAATAAAATATACCTTTGTTGTTGGGCTAAAGCTAAGCAGACTTTGATTTTCTATCATTATATATATATTGCTGACCATCAAGAACACAACCAACAGTGTGCCAAAGAAGTTGGAGTGGGTTTGACTTTCAGTGCAACTGAGGCAGGTGAATTTTAATTGACTTGCTGAATGGAATTGACCCATTGTGCTTGTGACTCCACAAAGTCCTTTATTCCCCTGAAGTTGGCTATGCTCTTGTCTTGGTCAGGAAACTTGATGACCTGGGTTTCAATATTCATTTTGCAAGGTGTCTGCACAATTATTGTTGCCTGAACTTGGCTGGTCAGGAAAATCTGATCCTGGTTCTGATTGTTGGTAAACAATGGTTCAGTTGTCTCACAGGCTGATATTTCATAGCTATGGTGGTTGTGCACCCAAAAATCAGAACTGGGATCAGCTTTTCCTGACCAGCCAAGTTGAGGAAACACTATGGACAATTCGTGCACCTATCCATCCACTTCCAAATCCCTTCAATAAGCACCAATCTCCATGGTAAAGCTATAAATCATTAGCTATGACCTTGGACTGGGGAATGAAAGCTTCATGAGATTTATGCCTTTGTGCCAATTGCTCCAGCATTTGAGTCATGTCTTGGTAGATGGGAACATTGTTGGCCAAATCCAAAAGGACGCAAATGGCCTCTACAAAGTTGTCAGCAAGAGTGCCTTGTCAAATGCTCTCAAAACTATAACCATTGACTAGCATCATCATTTCAAAATGAGTTAAGGAATTCTAAGGCCAAACAGGGCAGATTGAGGTAGATGGAAGCCTGTACTTATGGATGAAAATCCAGTGTGAGAGGGCATTTAAGCTATGGGTCAACAATGATCTCGGATTGAAGTGTATCTGGCAAGATTACTGTAGCAGTTAGCAAGAGTCCAGTCTCCAGGCAAAGCGTCAAGGACATGGCATTCACAGAGCAGAACTGGGGGAAAGCAATGCATGGACTAGTGAACTTCATGTAACCCTCAGGTTTTTTTGAGGGTACCCATACCCATTCCTGTCGAAAACCTGTACCTGCCCTTGGGTTACGGGTTTTGTTGTGGGTGTGTATGTTCCAACCCTTGGGTTACCCAGGACCCGTATCCATGGCAGGTAACCCACGGGTCTCTACTGTTTTCTGGCCCATATCACCTATTTGACCTCATGACACTGGACACATCGCCGTGTATTTGCAAGGTGGAATGGGCTTGGCAGCATCTTCAGGCTGGGGTGTCTTTGGATGCGCTCTGGCCTGGTATGGTGACCTCATGACACTGGACATGCGTCAATTGACATGGCACCATATATTCGCAAGGTGGAATGGGCTTGGGGGCATCTTCAGGCTGGGGTGTCTTCGGGCACGCAGCATGCTCTGGTCTGGTATGGTGCAGTTGGGTGCATTGGCAGGCAGATAGAGGTGGCATTGTCAAACACGTGGGCCATGCCTGTCTACAGGCAGAGGCTGCGTCATTGGACATGTGGGCCATACTTGTTAAAGGTGGTCCTGGGCTGGGGAGAGTGGCAAACAAATCAAATTATGTATACAGATACAGACTCACCTGGTGACCAGGGGGTGGGTGCACCACTCCCCCAGTCTTACTTAACCCATCTCAAGTCACTTCTTAAATCACATTAAGTCATGTTAAGTGGAAACTGATGTATTCCAACAATAGATCCATCACAGAACCACATGTCACCTCAGGCAAACATTGAATACAGCCCATTGGGCCAACAGCCAAATGCCTCACAAGCTGCAGGCTTGCACAAGCCATCACCAATGCAGCTGCATATTCTGCCTTGAATATAAATGGCCCAAGCAGAAAAATTGTACTTATATGAAAGGTTTTCAAAATGAGGAAAACCTTCATGATTGTACTCATAACCACAGCAGGTCTTAGATATAAGGTCACATGCAATAAAAAAATAATAATGTGGTGTGTGCCACTTTGCACAGCCTCACACTGCAAGTGATGGCTACTGCAATGTACCCAGACTTCTTGCAACATCACAAGGCATATGGTACAAAATTTGTGGATATAACTGTTTGATTTCACATTTTTTCACCTCAACTAAACATGATCTTACAGGAATTACCTGATGCCCATCTATCAACAGTGTTTACCTGTATGAAGGGAATCATGAGCCACATCATTCTTCTTCACTCGCTATTTGTGCTGGACTTTTTCCCATCCAATGATGGTGGTGAAATATGTGAATTTCATGTCTGGGAACTAAATGGCAAGCAGCACCTCACCCTCCAACCTTTAGGACAGCTTTCTTGCCCACTTTCATCCCAGGAGGAATGCTGCATCCAGTTATACTACATTCACACCAGAAAATGATACAAGATTACTGATGTCCATCTACTGGAGCACATCATCAAACTGTGTTCAGCCTCATAATCCACAGAGTGGTTTCTGTGAAAGGAGCTTCATAATGTTGTGATTCGTTCAGAATAAACGTCTCTAATGTCCTGCGGTGGTCAGATTGAGCTATTCCTTCCAAACATAGAAGACCATGAGGGTTTCTGGACAGAATACGTAAGTAGAGTAGATTGAAAAATGGCAAGTACCATTGGGTGGTGCTGGAGTACACACATAAGAGGCAATCAATGAGGGCATTCCACTAATGGTTTACATAATCAAGTTTGGATCAGATGGCGTTGTTTTTCATGTTGTTGGAGGACTGAATGGAACTGTGAGATAATACTAAGAATACAAGGGAAGAAATGCATACCACCTCCCAGATTTTTGCCCTCATTGACAGTATTGGTTATCAGATAAATTGTATTACCTACCATGCCACTTTTGTCATCTCTTGCCATCCTGCATCCCGCTTGATTAATTTACTGTGGAGAATTAAGCTGGATGCTATAGCATTTGCAGTAGTTGCCAATCATGGCAGCCACCATTTGTCAGCTGCCAGGTCCATGGTATCTGCCAAAGCACCTATGTTAATGTCACAGGATATCAGGGGTACTACTTTCCTTTCTTCTTTTGTGATTTTAACATTTATTTCTTTAAAATGTCAGAGCAATTCAACACATCAGATCAATTCAGTACACACCCACTTGTGTCCTTTGCATTTTCAAAATATCAATAATTCACATTCACACATTCATGTCTTTCAAATTAATTCTCTGCACTCGTGTAAATAAATTCTTTACTTCAATACTAGTATGATGCAACAATACCATCAAATATTCAACATGAAACAATGTATATTTCACAGAGTTAATAATCCTCCTCATTATAAACACTGGCATCTAACTATTATAAAGCTTCTGATATTTTATAGTCTGCTTTAGTTCTGTTCTCATTTTCCCCTACCTCTGATACATCCAAGTCTTCATCAGAGTGCCACTCTGGCATTTACTTGTGTAACATCACCAATATCCCAACTTGGTGAAAACTCATTTACATGTATTTCAAATTAGCTGAATCCTATGACTTAGGCATTGAATAGAAAAAGATATACTCTGAAGTTCTGAACTTTTGCTTACCAGGCAATGCAAAGTTGACAGAGATAGACAACTTGCTGTTTGAACTGAAACAATCATACCTGGCAGCTGCCATACTATACTTTACATCTGCCATGTCACACTCACTTTAGGCTGGGACCCATAGCACAAAGCTTGCACCAGTGAATATAATGAAATAGATGCTGATATCAATGGCACTCAGCTTTGACATTGGATGGTTGGTATAAGATTGTACATATTCTTTTGAGAGTCATAGAGCTAATTGTCCTTTGGGCTCAGTTGCAGGGAGTGGAGATAAAGTAGTTGTTTTCACATATAAAGACAGAAAGAGTGGGAGAGGGAAAGTGCTGGAGATGTTGGGTAATGAGGTGGGAAAGAGGGGTAGCATTGAGGGTGTGCTTCTAGTAAACCAATCCCTTGTACATGTGGCAGGCTGAAGCTTGTAGGAGAGTGAGTGAGCAGAGCGCTACATCTAAAAGGAAGGGGAGGAAGGGGGGTCTGTGGCATGAGAGGATTGGTTATGGTCATGTTGGTCTCATATTTTCTCACTTGCATCACTTATGCTTGCTCATGCAGCTGAGCCTGGATATGGATTGTTCTTGAGTAATAGCTTGATTCTCACTGAAATTTTGACATGATTGATTGGTGCAATGACATGTAAATTTCATATGCGAAATAGTGGACATGGTTCCACATGCCTCGCATGAGTTTGGTCACACTATAACCAAACATAACCAAATTCCTTTCATGTGGGAGAGAGAGAGAGAGCAACAATTGTCATTCAGCTGGCACATTTGCTTTAAAAATTAAATTGGAAACTGCAAACATATTCTCCCCCCACAATTTGAGCTATTGGTTAGCATTAAAAAATGTGAGCATTGTAATGAAATGGTGCATCTATGAATTTGGCTTGCTCACAAATTGAGCCATTAGGAATCCTAACAATCATCCCCTTTATGAAGAAGTGGATGGGATTGAATATATAAATGTTATGTGGGCATTGGGTTCACCTGGATGCAAAACTGGAATGCTGATATTTAAGCCAGTTTATCACAGCATCATGCTGATCCTCAGCAAACTCCTAGAAGGGACTGTCAGGGTGAAAGAGAGCGAGAAAGGCTGCAAAGACTGCAGATGACATCTCCTTCCATTCGTCAACAAAGAACATATGACTGTCAGCCTCCAATCATTTAGCCAAACTTTGGCATGCCATCCTCAGTCTCTGTTAACCCACAACAACTGACTTCATCAAGTCATCATTGGCCCAATGTTTATCCTGGCTTGCCAAGACATCAGATTGCACATCATGACAGATGAGTGGCCTATTACCAGCAGCATCAGGAAGAGAGGTTCCACCTGTATCATCTAACATTCCACCTCCAAGAAACTGGGAGGAGGAGTTGTAACAGGGTGTTAAATGGATGTATGCTGAATGGGTCAGACAATGTGGACAAACAAATCAGCAGTGACCTGCCAGGCCTACAGATTTTAATGCTGCCCATCAGCCACCTATGACCAGTTGCTATGAGGAACTGAAGGCCAGACATGCAAGGAAAAAGTCTGGACATCAGGACCAATTTGTTGTTGATGACCAATGGCAACACCAATTTAATGCAGAGTACCAACAATTGGCAGAACAGGATCTTCTTACCAAGCAGACTGAAGAAGAATGATTGCACCAACTGCATCAGCAGGAGGAGCAAAGTCTTCAGGAATGCCAATGTCAGGCTATTCTTCAAGAAGAAGAATGTTGGTGGCAGAAGAACCTGGATGATGCCAAACAAAAACATCTTGCACAACAGTTGGAAGCAGATCGACTGGCCCAACTGCATCAAGAGCAGCAGAGGTCACATCTTGCCAGAGAGACATGTTTGGCAAGACAGTTGGAGGAAGAACATTCATTCTGACAACAATGAGAGGAGCAGGAGAGGATGAGACTACTTGAAGTCCGTTCAAATCTGCAATGTCGAGATGACCAGCACAGGCTAAGACTGCTTGAAGTGCAGTCAAATCAGCAACATGAACAGCAGCGGCAAAGGTTGAGACAGCTTGAAGTGCACTCACACCAGCAGCATCAAGATGATCTGCAGAGGGCATCACAGGAGGTTGTGCTAGAGGACATACATAATCAAGGCATCAGGGCAGAGGCTGAAGAACAGAAAAATGTTATTCATGATGAAGAGGTGGCACTAGCTCAGCCAGATGCACTGGCATTGCAGGCACAACAACAAGAGCCAAAGGGTCAACGACCATATGTCAAGCTACCAGTTTGCTTCAGCATTAAGAGGTTGAATGTGCTGTGCTCTCATTGTGGTGCTCTTCACTTCATCACAGAACATCTCTCAGGGTCTTCTCAAGTCCATCCAAGATTTGGCATGTGCTGTCTTCAGGGACAGATTCACTTGGAGCCTTTGCCATATCCCCCTGCCACCTTGAGACGTCTTCTCACAGAAAGCACTCCTCATGCACGTGCCTTCAGAGAAGACATACGCAAGTATAATGCTGCATTTGCATTCACCTCCATTGCTGTTCAGCTCAACATGACTGTCCTCCAAGATGCCGGTCCTTATTGCTTCCGCATGCATGGTGACATGCATCACAATCTGGGCACTCTTATTCCACGAAATGGTGTACAGCCTGCTTATGCCTAGCTCTACATTCATGATCCACAAGCTGCTCTTGCCACACATAATGCTTGCAATCCAAACCTGGATCCCACCATCATGTCTGATCTCCAGATGATGCTTAATGCTGCAAACCCATTTGTGCCCCTCTACCAGTATGCATTTTGGATCATGATGGACAAGCCTCCAGGAGGAACATGGAAATGTTCAGGCTCACTTGGTCCTGCAGTCCAATGCAGATCGCCATCGCTACAACTTGCGAGCTCTTTACACTCTACCACGTGTTCCTACCTCGTCCCTAGGGACTCCCTAGGGACAGCAGGGACTCCCTAGGGACTCCCTAGGGACTTTTCTGAGACTTTCTCCTGGCCATTTTCACTGAAATTGATAATTTGTACCCTAGGTCCCTAGGGAGTCCCTAGGGAGTCCCTACCATTATTTTCCCTAGGGACTCCCGAAGCTTGGATATTAAATAATCAGTAATTATATTAAAGGTATTATTATTTATTTATTTATTTAGCAGTGTCAGGGTAAAGTTTTGCGGCTCTATAAAGGATTTGCGGCGCACGGACCACCACGCACAGATTATGAATCACGTGATAATTGCATCGGCTCTGAACACCGGCACAAACAACATCACCGCCCCATAGCAACACCACTGTCACCAGCACCAACAGCAACAACAGCAAGAATGCCAAAAAAAGGTTCAAAAACCAAGCACCGCAATGAGACCCCAAGCCCCGTAGCCAAGTCTACGCGAGCCAATGCGACCAAAGCCACCAAAAACAACACTGGAGCGGCGGGAAAAAAAGGGAGAAAGTAAGTTACTTCTGGTCTCATTTCATACATTTATTCATGCTAATTCATTGTTCTAAGGATGAATTCTGCGCAGCGGGCACGTCAGGACGCTGCTGCCGCTGCTGCAGGGCCGCCGGCCACTTTGACTCAGTATGTTTTTTTTTCGTCATTTAATTAGCTAATTTGATTGTTAGCACTGAGCGTGAGCTCGAACGGACCGGCACCACGGTCGCACCCCCCCAACGCAACCGATCAGCCTCGACAGCCATGGTCACTTTACCCCACCCCGGCCTCCTCACCTCAAGACGACTCCGGCGATCTGATCGCCATAATGGACCGGCGTCCACCACCAAGACCATAAACGCCTGTGCACGTGGCAAGAAAGACAACACGAGCAGCGAGGAGAGTGGGGAGAGTGGGCAGGAGAGCAGTGAGGACCGAGGCAAGCCCGACCCTGAGTCCAGCAGTGGCAGCGAGGACGATGAGGGGAATCAGAGTGAAGACGATGAGCAGAACGAGGACGAGGGCGAGGGTAACGAGGACCAGGACAATGAGGTTGATACAGACGAGGACGAGGACGACGGCACGCGGCATGGGGGTTAGACGAGAAACGGCCCATCGTGGGCGACAGGGGCCTGGCCATCCCCAGAACCAAGAGCGGGGACGACGAGGATCGGCCCCCAGCACGCATGAGCCCAGTCGCCACCCCAGCCACTCCAGGGACGAGGACGACCGGCACGAAGAGCGGGGTCCAGGGTCTAGCCACCCCGAGAACAAGGATGGCTCCCACCAAGATTGGGAGCCACAAGGATTGACCCATGGCAAGGTCAAGCGCAGGCCCTTGATACCTGGCCACCCCGCGATCGAGGACGGCCCGCACCAAGAGTGGGGCCCACAAGGCGTGGACAAGCCCAGGCCCTCGGTGCCTGGCCACCCCGCGAACGCGATCGAGGATGGCCTGCACCAAGAGTGGGGCCCACAAGGTGTGGACAAGCCCAGGCCCTCGGTGCCTGGCTACCCTGCAAACGCGATTGAGGACGGCCCACACCAAGAGTGGGGACTACGAGGATTGGCCCATGGCATGGACAAGCCCAGGCCCGCGGTGCCTGGCCATCCTGCGACCGACTTCAGTATGAACAGTCGGCCTCCTTCTCCTGTCCTTGACCAAGGTGCTTCTCGCACTGAAGGGGGGACCTTTCGGGGTCGTGCTCTGGGTAATGTTTTCAACATGGCTGATGCGCCAGATCTGGGTACAGATTATCCTAAAACCTGGGCACCAATTACTGGTAGAGTTCTACTGTATACTAGTCGTGATGTTGGTGTCCAGCCAACATTCTCAATCAAACACCGTATCACCCCTCACCTTGGTCCCATTCTTCAAAAACTTGCAGATAGGTACTCTCCAATTAGATGTAAGACTTCTGCCATTCTGTTAGATATTTTATCTGACACAATTTCCAGGTTTTGACAGACGTATTTATGTTATGGATGATGATATTTGGTCTGCAAAAACGCGCTACTCCAAGGCTCTTGATGATGAGGAGCTTGTAGTTTGGAAACCTGAGAAAGGAGAGTTGGTGCTACCCATGTTGATTGTAAGGTGGTTTTTTGATTCAGTATATTCAACATCTGATAATCCTGTCAGGATGAGAATGAGAACCCTCTGGCTATGGCTCAAATCAGCTCTTCTCATACTGGTCCAGTTTTGCCTGCTCCTGTTGCTGGGTCTTCTTTGATATTCCGAGAGGAACTCATGAGGAAACTTGACATCCCAGCCCATCTTACTGATCGCACTGATATCAGTCTTCACCATTCCTATCAGAAATACAAAGCATATGAGGATGCTAGCACCAAATTGGCTTTCATGGTTGCGGATAAGCTGTGGTTGGGTAGAAGGCCTTCATCTGCTGAGCTGATTGAGGTTTTCATTGCAAAGACCAGGTTCTGGACCAACTATAAGCCTGCTTTTTCTAGGATGGTAGAATATCCAGAGATGGAGATGTGGCTCAATGGAGATGCAGGAGCAGGTAGTGATGTTGAGGTGTGGGGTTATCAAAAGGGACAGTATTTTTTCCCTGATTTGCTTTCATATGTGAAGAATGGTGGACCATTGGTGACAAAAACTAAGGACTTGGGTAAAGGGAAAGGGAAAGCCAAAGAGGTGGAGGGAAAAGAGAAGATGGAGAGAAAGGCTAAGGATGAGGGGAAGCAGCAGAAAAAGCAAAGGCGATCTGATGGTCAAAAATGTCGCTAGTAAGTATAAACTTTATGCCACATGGTGCTTTGCATTTATGAAGTTACAGTGATTGCTCTCCTTTGCTGCACCTGTGGACTGCATTGCAGCTGCTATTGGTTATGATCCTTGACCTTTTGATCTCATGCAGTGGAAGACATTGGATTACCATGTCTTTGGTGATCCTGGAATTAGGATCTATGCCAATGTTGGTATCTGCCCTGCCAGATCAAGATCCATTCCCAAATATCACCTTCAAGCTTTTCAGCCAATTCATTACTGAAGAGTTCAGTTCCAAAATTTCCCTAGGAACTGTGCTGATTGTGCTGTTCAGCTTGGTGGAGAATCCAGAATTGTTGAATCTGCATGCTAGACAACAGCATCCCACTTATCCTGGAGAAAAGAAGTTCACCTCAACAGGCTGGATAAAGGCAATGGCACGTGCTATGGAAAAATGACTTGGCCATGATGCCAGCAAGTTATTTCACAGGGACGAAAGAAAGGAGGACTTGACTGAGGATACGTTGGAGAGGTGCCGATGGGCTAGCAGGGAGTCCTCTAGCTCAATCACTAAGCTCGAGTCACTAAGATCAATCCTGATCCTACTGACTACCAAACAGAGCTATCTACTGAATCCAACCGTGGGAAGGTCACGTGATCTACCAGATCTCCCTACCACATGTCCCCTCCTCCAAAATGGCAGCGTCCCCGCTGCCAGCGAAAGAGAAAAGAGGGAGACAGAAAGACAAGAAGAGAGATGGAAAGGAATAACAAAAATGGAAAAGAAATGGACAAGAGTCATATAGGGAAAGCAATGGGAAAAAAGAAGAATATTAAAAATGCCTATCTTGGCTTCTTCCAACCTAGGGCCTGGAGAGCTCTACTCAAGTCTGAGAGACGAGGGTCCTGGTCCCAGTCGAGACAGGTAGATCTCGGGGCAGTTGGGTATGTCGTGTGGAAAGGCTTCATGAAGATGGGTCGGCCAGGTGCGATGCCAGATGGGTGGGATCGTGTGAATGCTGGACCAGGTGGTCTTGTGTATATGCAGCGAGCTCGAGGGCGTGCGTGGCGTTGTCGAATACGACGTTGAAGGGTGGCGAAGGGCCGTCGGTTGTCGGAGAAGAGTCCTGAAAGGTCGCGAGGTAGGTATTTGGCTGGGAAAACGGGGCGAAGTGGGATCGTCGCGGCGTCTTCAGCCCAGTCGAACCGCATAGGTTGTGCTGGTGTAGACGTTGGGGCGGGGTTGGGCACACGAACGGAGCCGTCCACGGTCTCCTCTTGGTCCGTCTCGTCGTCGCCTCGGCGCATGCCCCCGTTCGTCTTTGGGGCGGCCTCGCTCGTCTCGCCTCCTCTTGGTGTCATTGTCTCCTCTTTCTTCGTGCTGTCTCCTTCCCTCTCATTCCTTTCGTTCGCGTACACGCCGGTTCGTGTTTCGACGTCGCTTGGCTTTGGGGGTCGCATTGGCGACGTCTGGACGGCGACGTCGTGTCTTTGGGCTTGCGTGGGCGTGGACTGACTGGGCACTGGTGCCGGCGTGGTGGATTCACGGTCTGAGACGCGTATGGACGCGTTTTGTAGCGGGGGTGTTGATTCTTGAGCGGGTGGGCTTGTTGGGACACGCTGGGACGCGTTTCTGTGCGTGAACGGGGCCGTTTGGGTGGGCATTGGGACATGGAAGGCGTCGCGTTCAGTGTTGGGCGACGGGGAACGTGCTGGGACGTGTGGGGCCGTTCTCGTCGCGTGTGTGTGGGCTGGTACTTCGATACGCGGTGGTTCTGATGACGTGGCACGTCCTGGTGCAGCAGGGGTCGTTTTTGGCGAGGGTGGGTAAGCTGGAGCTTGCTGAGACGCGTTTCTGCGTGCGCGTGGGGCCGTGTGAGTGTTCTTATGTGCACTGGGTGCCGGTGGATGCGCTTGCGGCTCGTCCGTTTGTACTGACGCGAACACGAAGGTGTGTGGGGTCGTTTGGGCTGACTTTGACGTGTGGCGCGTAGTTTTCGGTGTGGGGGCACAGGTGGGGGCCGGTGATATGTAGACTTGCGGCGTCGTTGACGCAGACGCGTGGATGGACGGTTCTGTCTGGGTCGACGTGTGGTGTGTCGTTTTCGGAGTGAGCGGGTGAGCTGGGGTTCTGGTTGCGGCTGAGCCGATGGACAGCGTTGTCTGTATGCTTGTAGCAGTGTAGGCGAGTGCCGTTTGGGTCGACGTGGATGCATAGATGGGCCGATTATGTTGGGTTGGCGGTTCCGTTTGTGTTGTTGCTGATATTTTCACTAGCAGTGTGCTGGTTTGCGCGGTGTCAGGCGATTGGCAGGCTGCATCCGAACAGCCATCGTTGTACCCTTCGGTATAGCCGTCGTATTGGCCAAAGTCCTTGCCATCCTCATACCCTGCTTCGTATCCTACCAATCGGCCATCGTCGTAGGCTCTTCGTTGGTCTTCATCTGCTTTCACGGCTCTTTTGGATGCTTGTTCGGCTGTTGTCAATTGTCCAAGAGCAAATGCGATCTCGAAAAATTCTTTTAAGGCATTGGCCTTGTCGAATGAAGCGTCGAACTCGTTGACGGCAGCTTTGTGGATGTTATCTTTATATTCGACCGTGTATTTGTCTATCGTAGTCGATTCGCTAAGTGTGGTAGCTCGAGTTGGCTTGACATGGTGTGTGGCTTTTGCTTTCTTTGTAGCAGCTTTTTTGTTGCTGGGGCCTGGCATGTCGATTGCGAAAAGTAAGAGAGCTGGGATGCAAATGTGAAACGCGAGGACGCAGGGTGTAAAACGCGGAGATGCAGGCATGAAACCTTAGAGACGCAGAGAGGCAAAGACGCAAAATGCGGGAACGCAAAATCACTGAAACGCTAAGACGCTGGACGCTGAGACACTAAGATACTGAGACAAAAGCACCAAAGAGACTTGGGATGCAACAAGAAAGCAGGAGCAGGCGTGTTAAAGGTCGAATCACGCTCTCATCACCACGATGGAGAGGTGCCGATGGGCTAGCAGGGAGTCCTCTAGCTCAATCGCTAAGCTCGAGTCACTAAGATCAATCCTGATCCTACTGACTACTAAACAGAGCTATCTACTGAATCCAACCGTGGGAAGGTCACGTGATCTACCAGATCTCCCTACCACAACGTTCACCACTGGCATTGGTCATAAGCTGGATGCTTTGGCCAAACTACTAGATCTGGATCCATCAGGAAAAACACTAATGCTCTGAGGCACTCTGAGAGAGTCTCAGAGCCGCTCAGAGTGAGGAAAGCACCAAAGCCGCCAGAGCACTCTGAGTGGCTCTGAGAGCAACCTGCTTGAGGCTCTCTGCTCTGAGAGCACTTTAGAGCACTTTAGAGCAGCGTTAGAGCTGTGTTTGAGCTGTACAGAGTGCTCTGAAAGCCTGGTTTTTCTGCTTTTATTTACTCTGATTTACTCTGATTCACCCAGATATAAGTCATCTAAATTTGAATATAGTAAATGCAACATTGGTGGAAAGAGACTTCTAAATAATGAGCAAAGGAGAAAGAACTCTTCTGAGCAGCCACTGCACTTCTATACCAATGCTGATTGTTCCAGCTGCGCGAAATCAACGTCATCGAGATCCCTGTTTTCTGTGTCTTGAGCATGAATTGCGGCGTATTTGGAGTTTTTCCTGTGGAAATGTGCATCAGAAACATCCTCCTGGTTAAACACTTCCTACATGACGGTCTGAAACAAGGTCTTCATCTTCTTCTCCGTCCACGTTGGAGACTTCTTCTTCAAAGTTCCCCATGTAGCTTGATGATGAGCATATCTACTCAGATCACACTTTAAGATAACTTAGCATATCAGTAGTTTCATCACTTTACCTTGAACTAGCGACTTCATGGCTGAATTGTAAGTGGATATACTCCCCGCTCGCCCACTCCATCAATGCATTCTCAACCTAGGGTAAAGGTTATCCAGTTGTACACATCATGTGAAGTGACATAAACACGTACCACAGTAACAACTGCCAGGATTACAGCCTCCGGTATCTTCTTCTGAGCGACCATGGCCATATATGCTTGGATATCAGCCTTACCCTTTCCACACCACTGAGTTCTGATGATGTCGCCAATTATAGGATGACCAAATGGCTCTGGATTTACCACTTCTCATTTCTGTTTTGTGAGAATGGCCCATCAGTCTTCTCTCATTGAAAGCGTATTGAAACTTGCCTCCATGTTGACTTCACCACGTGTGAACTTCAACCCATCCAAAACCCAACATATCGCATTCTCTATTTCACTTTTTGACATGTCACCTGGAATGCCAAAGTGGCCAGCAATGCCGGCTTTGGCCTTTGCCTTGAGGTCGCCCCTTAAACCAGTTATCGCGTAACCAACCTGATCACCGTGTTAGCTCAACAGCCTACAACCTCACCTGAAAACCCACGTATTCCATCAAATTATCCTGATAATCTGGATCATCACGCGCCTTTTCCAAAGCTTCACGAAGCGACTGACTATCCTTCACAGCTTGTTGAATGGATTCCCAAATGAAGGCATCCTTGTCCTTAGGGAATGCATGGGTCAAAGCAATCTTCTCTCTTGCCATAGATTTGCCTGCATTTGCTAGACGCATTCCTCATGGTGTGAAATTGTTCTTGGTTAGCTTTTCAGAGTGCCCCAGCTGAGATGTAGTGGTACGAGATGCCAGGTGCCGCTGGGAGCGTGTACCCCTCCTGGATGTCTGGCCCTGGTCTTCATCTTCAAAGGTAACAGCGATCTATAATTGACCTTTAGCAGTACTATGCTCCCTATCATGAAGAGATTACCTACACTGTTTCCTATCACATTCTCATCCAGGCATCCATTCTGCTCATTCATATTCGCATTCTCATCGTCTGGAAGAAGGGTTAACATGCAGTAATTTGAAAAGGAGGAGACCGACGGTTGAAGTCATCATCGTCACCCAGCAGCTCATCACCCAGAACGGCATGCAGGTCTTCCTCATTAGTGTCCAGGACTAGATTTAACTTGTGCTTCTTGCCTGTAGGAACTCTCTCCTCTTCCTCGTCGCTGTCCAGGACTACGTTTAACTTCTGCTTCTTGCCCGTAGGAACTCTCTCCCCTTCCTCATCCTCACTATCATCCTCCTCAGCCATCATCTTCGCATTGCGCTTGCGTACCACTCCGTGTAGTTGTTAATAAATATAAGTAAAAACATGATAAATGTGAACGTATGTGCATCTTCTTCCTCCTGCAACTGAGCAGCTGATTGTGACTTCATCTTAGCCTGAAACTGCTTCCAGAGCTTCAAGTCAGCAGTAGACAGGTTATCAATTGAGATACTTGAAGAATCAATTGCAGAGTCATCCTGAGATTCATCGTTGGCACGAGGCTTTGATTTTGGTTTGGGTTTGGGTTTTGGTTTAGGCTTGGGCTTGGGCTTCGAAACAGGCTCCGTTGCCTTCACACCATGTGAAGAAGCTGAGAGCTTCCCGCCTTTGGATGTCGACCTTGTCATGAGGTAATGAAAGTTGGAAAGTCAACCGAAAGTCAACCTAAACACACCAAGGACAAACAAATAAAAAGTCAATTGGCGTAAATAAAATTATCAATACATGTAATCGTGTCCCATCCAATGATTACGATTATCTACCCAACTCTGCCCTGCGTTGTCTGAATGTAGAACTATAGATGCCCTGACACCCTGATAGTGGAGATTGAAGTGAGTGATTTTACCGGAGGGAAAGACCACAACGTCGCCGTTACGCAAGCGCACCACCAAACCCAGTTCCTGTAAACAAAGCTCACCACCTACATGATCTCCTATAACCAAAACCAGACAGACACGGTGATCCTTCACGTCCCTGTGACAGCGTGTGATGGCATTGATGTTAAGGACGAAACCGCCGAATGGATGAGAGGGAGAAGCTTCCTTGCCAGGAAGCACGTCCACAAACATGGAAAGATCTTCATAAATTTCAGGAAGTCGTCCAGTCAGCTAATAGGATCACATGAGTACTCCCAGAGCAGGAAAATAAAGTGACAATGAAATTAACCTTTTCTTCTACCCACCAAAAAAACTCTTCGAAGGAATTGCAAAGGTTGGTATATTCTCTAGTATGTTCCATGAGCTCCTTAGAGACTCTAGGAATGAGTTGATAGTAATTCGTCTTAGAGGCCCCTTTGCGACGTAGCAGGTAAGGGTGCACGTCAGACGGTGCACCATCGCCCTATTCAAAGGCATCAGTAAGATTAGTAATTGTCCACACATGGTTCACCTACGCGTGGGCCGTTGCGAATGTACATGTCTAGATGAATGGAGGGAAACTTAAACCCAAGTGAAGCAGCCGAACTATCCACGTGAACCAGGGAAGGGCCACTCTCGACAAGCAAGGCATTCCAAACGTTACGTTCCAACAATGTACGCATGTCCTGGGGCATATCACCCCAGACAAACACACCAAGTGAACCGTCTGAGCCATTGATACGAACTTCCTTACTGTCAGCAGGTAGACATCAGCAAGTGATAACATGGAAAGAAAGGCTAAGTGGACCCCTCAAATATCTTTTCATCCATCAAAACATAGTTATTGGCTCCCTTCACCCCGTTGTCGTCGTATAGCTCAGACATCTAAAGGTACGATCAATTCCAGTACTTTGTGATGACTTCAAAGCCTTACCGTACGTGCAAAATCAGCACTATCCTGGGGAACCTGGGCTGCAGCGGCATAGCTTCTTTGCTCATCCGTATAAAGTTTCCTAGCACCCTTTTCCCTGGGGTACGGAACCGCTAAGTTCTGTCTAGCTTGTTGATTGAAGCGTGTGTTCAGGACCGCGTAGTTGGGCGCCCAGTCGTCCGGAAAATGAAACTCATCTATCAGCAGAGGTGCCTGCAAGTTGTCAGAGTCACTGATGAGTGGATTTTGAGGGTTCGGGTTGTCACTGTCAGAATCAGAGAAGGGTGACGGTGGACGTTCGGAAGGAACCGATCCCCGCGATACGTATGACAAGAGTAGATTCTGATTCATTACATGGAGAGGTGCTGGGTCAGCCGACGGCCCCACCTGAGGCTCTAGGCATTGCGCCCAGATTTCACGGTTCCGCGTGAGCGACATGAAAGAGCTATCGCGGTCAGATCACTATTTGATCAAGGGGTTAAACTGATCACTTACTTCTTTTGGATGCTGTCGAAAATTTTATCTGACATATCCAAGTCAGAACAATCGACGTCTCCCATCATGTTGGTATCATTTAGCAGACTATGAGGGAACATTGTGGAAAGTCTTAAGGGGATGTTACGGCGCAGGTAGTCGATGAGTGGAATAAGGCGTTGGAAAATATCCTTCCCCGCATCACTATCTGATGAAAGACCTGAAAAGAGTCGAAAGAGGAGCAGATCCACCGCTACTTACCTGGGTCAGGCCAGCAAAGCGCATTTGATATGGCGTAAATTTCGTCGAACTTCATCTGGGAAATTGCAGCCCTTTGGTTTTTGGTGGCTATAATCATTAGACAATAGACAGATCCTGCGAGGTGGCGGTTTCAGAGTCTGATGATAGGCAGAGGGACTACTCACCTGCGCCTGCAATCGAAGCGAACTTTGTGCCAATGCCTACCCACGTGCGAAATGTTGATAAAGATGGCCCTCCGTCCATTCCTGAGACGTAATGATGGAAGACGTTACCCGTAGACTTAAGCCCTTTCGTCCGCATGATGCTGGGAAGCTTGTGAGTATATGCAAGCACCTATAGTAAGGGCGACTCACTAGTCTGTTTTCGCAGCTAACTGTACCATATTAATCATCATAATAAACTTGAGCCCCGCAGCCATTTCCAGGCTACGTTTGCATCGAAGGACGAGCGACTGCAGAGAATCCGTGACAAAAGCCGCGTTCTCGCCCTCCCAAACACCACCTGCCACCAAAGCTTGCATGGACTGGATCCAGGACCGTGTGGATGCGTTTGACAAGTTGCTGATCGCACCTTGTGATAGATTGGAGATGGTCTCAGAGGCACGAGCTCCCAAAATGTGAACCGGCTGATCTGTGACCTCCCAACCCTTTTGCTGCTTCCCTTTGCTCTTGGTCTTTTTCCGGTGCTTCGTACCCCCTCGGTTGCACTCACCGTTCCGGTTAACTGCGGATGCTGTGGTGGCACCGTAAGGATTTGAGTCTTTCCGCCTATCAATACGGTTCGAACGGCGTAGCTCCGAACTGTTTACGTTGATATAGCAGCCAGGTAGCCGTGCAGGTGAGTCTTCTGGTGCGTCGTATATGGCTTCGGCGTTAGCATCTCCGGTGACCTGGATGTGGGAAGCATCAGACGCCTAAGGAATGACTTCCACCAAAAAGCACTCACAACAATGGAATAAGCCGCATCCGTATCGAGGTTAGCAGTCTGTGAGAAGGAGTGGAGCTGAACATGTGAACGGTCAGATGTCCCAGGGATGGAAATTCTCACCTTATCTGCAATGATGTGAGCAGTGCCATGGCCAAATCCCTGCTGGTTAATATTGAGACAGGGCCTATCTGCCACGGCAGCAACAGAAAAGTGCGGCAGGGTTTCAGGTTGAAGGGCGACTAAAGGAGTAGCGTACGTCGGAAACGTTGGTGAATATAATGATTCCAGTTTCTGGTATATTGCAAATATTCCTGGTGGAAGACTGTCAGTGCGTTCACGGAAGAAATGAAGTAGGTCCATGAGCTCCGTCGGAGAAACGTCCATAGTAAGTACGCGCTGCAGCGAGGTGTCCCAAAAAGGTGCACCTTTTACGGCGAAAAAATGTGCACCTTTTTGGGACACCACGTGAATCTTCGGCCACGCTACTGGTACCTAACTGAATGTCCCTTCATCAAAGCAAGTATAAGGAGGGGAACCCCAGTAGGTAAGAACCAAAGCAAAAAGATTGGGCGCATTGCAAACTTACCTACGTATCTCCATAGCAAGAGGGATGGCTACGTTGGAGACATACGTCCCTAGCATGATCTTTCCACTACCCTCAGACCATCAATTCACCAAGATCTCGACGTCGACATCCACCGCCCCATACAACATCAGCATACCACCCCCAAATCAGGAAGGACGACCGGCTTTCATGGTCCATGATCATTCTTTACCGAATCGTATGCTGGCTTCATTGCGTGCCTACCTTCAAAGTGCCCCAGGCCGACATCTAGCCCCCTCCACTGTACTGGTTCAAGCAATTGCCAGCCTGGAGAGGTCCCTCCGGAATTACCTCCTAGACCACGAATCGTCGTCTAGCCTCCTTTTCCAGCGTGCCTTTAACCCCATATGTTGTGCAGTAGAGGAGGTTGACGCAAATCCCACCCAGCCCGAGCCTACTACTAGAATTGCCGCTTTCAATCAGATCCCGGATGGAACATACCGGCCACACTGTGACGCTGATCCACAGCTACATGTGGAGTTCAAGAGCTGGACAGCATTCACACATCACGCGGAGGGTATCTTACGTCTGGGCAGAAATAGAGCGGTTTTGGAGCTGAGCCCTAGTGAGACAGGGCACAGATCCATAATCTTTAAGGTGGGCACTGAATCTTAGTGGTAATCCCCCCACTCATCATCACCTCTGATAGATGGGAATAGCTATGCTGTCAGGTCCCACTACCATCCCCTACGCACTCCTCTTCGGAGGAGATAGGTACATGCTCTTCTCACTTTGCCCTGTCCCTGGCTTGCCACTGCATGGCCTCCTATGCTCAGACATTCTTCACCTCCTTGACTCAACGACGCCCTTTATGCCGTTAATCGTTTTCTGCCTTTTATGGACTGGCGGTACGATCATGGACACCCCCCCAGATATTCATCTTCCCATGGTTAAATTAGTTAAGCCATTAGGCTGTACTCGTCAGGCAACGCAACGTTCCAACATCAACCCGGCTCCCAGTGGTGACACCCTTTCAACCTTTTTTTCCGGTCTGACTTTACCCTCGCAGGTGAGTTGCAGTTGCGTCTCTGAGTTTTCAGATGAGAGACTCCAGTTTATAGGCGGACACTTTATGTCTGACTTTCGATCTCGATCACTGCGAAGTAGTCACGTACGAGTTGCGGCGCATGGAAGTGGTTGATCCAGAATGCCAGTCCTTTACTTTTCACTCCTTAATAGCACTCCTGTCATCGGTTGCGATTCAGGGGCTGATGCAACTAGCGATCTTCCACAAGTCCATTCAAACACGCCTGAAACGCTCCAAATCTCCGACTGATGCGATTTCACCCCCGTCATACCGTGAACTTCTTCTGACTACGTTTCTGGACAGAGGATCAGTGGGGAATGTATTTCGAGGGCGGTTTGATCACCACTGTGCTGACAACGTCGTCGGAAAAGTTGCCATTGACACCCAATCCCAAGCACAGCTGCGTCACGAAGCCAAAATCCATGCAGTGCTCGCAGCACTTCAGGGCACTGTGATACCGGCTTTCTACGGTCTGTACGTGGGGAGGGGTTTTCAAGTGCTCCTGATGCGTGATGCAGGTAAATCGTTGAGCTCATTCTCTATGCTTTCACGTGCCCAGCAGTACATTGTTCACATCCTCTGCAAGCCATTTCATTTATGCTATGTTCCTAGGTACGATCTGTGGGCAGCTATACTATCCCTCCATCAGGCTGGAGTAAGTCACCTAGACTTACGTCCAGACAACGTAGTTTTATCTCAAACTGGTGTAGTCCAAGTTCTCGATTTCTCTCATGCCACCCTCCATGGGTGCCCTGGTGTTAGTGAATGTCCTGAGCTTCAGGATATGAGGCAGACGTTGCAGATCCCATGAATGCGAGAAGACGGCGGTGGAGTTAATATTTTTTTTTGTTTCGTACGATGTGAATTATAAGGCATGTTGCATAAGATAACTTTTTGAGAGATCAGCTGGACCAGTGCTGACTTCCTGAAAAGGTGTACTTTTTAAGACGATAAAATGAGGTCCTTTTTGGGAAGTCAGTGCTACAGACAGCCCTACTCTCACGGAGCTTACTTTTAAACACTGGCTAGGACAATACTGAGACTAGTGACTCAACTTGTGAAACTTATTCTGGTTCCGTAACGCATGCAGTGATCTCTCACAAATCCGTTCCTCCTTGGGCTTATCTCAGAGACCCATGTGACACAGTATCATTCATTTATAGCAATCTTATCCTGGTTATCTTCATATTGTGCTTTTGACTGAACGCTGCAACAACGCTACCATGGATCTCCAAGATGAGCTCTCTTGCCCTGTCTGCATGAAAAGCTTCAAGACTAAGAAGGGCTGCACCACCCACCTCACAACGGCGCGCTCATGCTGCTGGTATCGACGTGGCAAGTTGGCACAGCTCTCCCCCTTAGATTTGGATGGAGAGGGTGGAGAAGCCTTGATTTCAGATCTTTGCGATGGCGATGGACAATCAGACCAAATGGAAGATCAGAGGAGCCACATGGATGAATACGTCGTGGCCGCAATGGATGATATGGCAGATGACGATGATCTGTTCGACTTCATTCCTATGCCATCAGCCACACTTGCTACGTTACCCGAAGTCCAGATTGGTGAAGCAGGGCCTGGACCATCCACTGCACGCCATGTGCTGCACAGGGTTCTAGATGACGAAGACGATAGTCGGGTAGAAGACCCATTCCAAGCAGCAGGGTGTGTGATACGGATGAACGAAAATCTACACGAACGCTGGAGAAACCTGTTTGGAAGCGGACTAGATGGGGAGGGTGACATCACTATGGGAGCGGACACCCCTGCGCCGAACACGTTTTATCCTTTCGCATCCGAGCTTGACTGGCGTGTTGCAGATTGGGTTATTAAAGACGGTCCAGGAAACAATGCATTTGACCGATTTCTGTCCATTCCTGGGGTAAGATTTCTGGATTCTCTGTCGACACTGATGTTCCGACATGGATCCCTCAGGTGAGGCAGAAGTTAGGGCTTTCATTCCAGAATACACGTGCTCTACATAAGATCATCGATGACATTCCCCACAGAGCGGGAAAGTGGCAAACCAAGCATCTGTCCTTCAAGGATCGTCCTGCGGAGAAGCACGTAGTAAGGTTCAGAGACGTGATTGAGGCAATACGTTGTCTATGGGGTGATCCAGCCTTATCGCAGAGTATGGTCTACGTCCCAAAGAAGGTATATTCCGACGTCAGTCGCTCAAACAGAGTCTATTCTGAGATGTGGACGGGATCTTGGTGGCACGTAATCCAGGTGTGCAACGATACATTCTCCACTCTCTGAAATAGGTCTCACGCTTACTATCAGACACGTCTCCCTGTCGGCGCAACTCTAGCACCTGTGATACTCGCAACCGACAAAACACAACTTACTCAGTTCACGGGTGGCAAATCTGCATATCCTGTCTATCTCACTTTGGGAAATCTACCCAAAACTGTACGGAGAAAGCCTTCTCAGCATGCTGCAGTTCTAGTGGGTTATCTTTCGGTGGACAAAATTTGCCGTGACAAGTTGACTAAACAAGAACATCAAGCAAGAAATCAATGTTTATTCCACGAGTCGATGCGATTGATCATGGCACCCCTGAAAGACTTAGGAGAGTCAGGTATCGAGATGACCAGTGGTGACGGTTCGGTTCGTAAAGTCCATCCTGTCCTAGCGTCCTACGTCGCGGACTACCCAGAACAATGCCTTGTTACTTGTTCCAAGTATGGAACATGCCCTAAATGTCAGTGTCCAGCAGACAAGCTGCAGGATATGATCGCACACCCGAATCGAACTCAGAAGTGGACGTTAGGAGTAATAGATGAGGCAAAGAGGACGTCAGCTACGGCATCAGAGTTCCACAAGTACTGCATGGACAGGGAGGTATCTGGAAGTGTTTACAGGCCTTTCTGGGACGGATTTCCTCACACAGACATCAATCTGGCCGTTACACCTGATGTTCTTCATCAGATCTACCAAGGTGTCTTCAAGCATGTAACAAACTGGTGTCAGCGCACAGTCGGTCCTGACGAGCTAGACCACCGTATTCGCTGCCTTCCACCTGCATACGGACCGCGTCACTTTAAGAATGGTATCTCTGCTCTCTCTCAAATATCTGGCACGGAGCGGAAGAATATGGCTAAGATTCTCCTGGGTTGTCTCGTGGGTGTTCTGCCCAAGAAGGCCATAGTGGCATGTCGTGCGCTTCTGGACTTCATTTACCTTGCCCAGTACAGCACACATGATGACATCACCCTGGGTTACATGCAGGATGCCCTGAACATATTTAACCTACACAAGACTTATTTCATTGAAACCGGCATACGTGACGATCTTAACATCCCTAAGTTCCATTCCTTGCACCACTACATCCAGTCCATCAAGTTTCTAGGTACCACTGACAATTACAACACTGAATTGTTTGAACGACTTCACATCGATTTAGCCAAGGACGGATGGCGTGCCTCCAACCAACGTGACGAGTTTCCACAAATGATCAACTGGCTTACTCGCCAGGAGAAGATGTTCACATTCCAACACTACGTCTCCTAGATGGATTCACAGCGTCCCACTAGTCCTCCTTCCAAATCACTATCTCACAACGCCGCCGGTAACCTGATATCACTTCCTAAATATCCTACTCAACCTCGTCAATTGATCGACGTCATTGCAGAGCGCCATCATGCTCCAGGATTTTCAACTGCCCTCAAGGACTATTTAAACCGCATCATGGGGAATCCAACAACCTTTCACGTTGCATCTTTGAACACGCTACCTTTTGCAAGGTTAGATGTCTATCACACTTTGAAATTTCACCCTCCAAGTCTAGAAGATGGTGAAGAGGAATGTGATGTTATAAAGGCTGCTCCTGCCTTCAAGAAAAGAGCAGGCTGCTTTGACAATGTCATAGTTCTGCACACTGACGTTGCAGAATCCACCGGTCTTGAAGGTAAGCTTCCTGGTAAGCTTGCAGTCTCATGTTGACATTTTTTACGTCAGGAACACGCATTGGACGTGTGAGGGTGATTTTCACCTTGCCATCAACGCTAGACTACGGCCTGGGACCTTCACCAGTAATCTGGCGGAAAACCCCTTTGACATATATTGAATGGTACACTGGACTGAAACCAACAGCAGAACCGTATCACGACATGTACACTCTCAAGCCTCTGTACCGTGCCGATGGTCAACGTTCCGGTTCTATCATTCCTTTAACGAGCATTAGGCAGAGTTGCATGTTAACACCTCTGTTCAGAAGGTCTGCAGATATCACATGGACCACTGATAATGTTTTAGATGAATGTGGGACTTTCTTGGTGAACAACTGGCAGAATATGTATTCATACAAAACTATTTGGTAGTAATAATACGTGTTACAAGTTTCTGTGACTCTAAGGTTTCTTTCCAACGCTCTGTGACACTCTGTGGCACTCTCTGACACCCTGAGAAAATGGAATATTCCCAGGATAATGTGAGAGCCAAAGTGTTTTTCCTGATGTCCCTATGATGGAGATGGGCAATTCAGAGGCAAACTGAAAGAGGTTTCAAAAGTGGAGATTGAGCCCATTTATATGATATGTCCAGATGCCTCCAAATGTGAAACAATGGAGTGCAATCCATGTTCACTGCTTCAAGCCATCCGCGATCGGGATATTCCTCAAGTTACTCTAATTAGAGGAACACATATCCATGACCATGGTTAAGCTCTGGTTGGAAAATGTCCAGACTGCCAAACCAACTATTATGCAGATCATGAACATGCACAGGATGCTGAAGGCAGTAATCAGTGGAGTAAAGTTTATTTAAACTCTGCCAAATACCTCAAGGTTGGACAAAAGACTTGGGTTAATCGGATCTTTGCTGGAGCCATGTTAAATGGAATGTATAGCTTCCATGGTTCAGCTGCCACTTATGCAGAGTTTTGGAATGATAGTTTCTGGTCAACTCAGCCAGGAGGGTTGAAAAGAGTTTCACGGCATCAAATTTGGCATTGCTTTGTTCAAGAATCTGTGCGCTCTGTTGTAGCTGCATCTCATTACAATCTGGTGCTTTCAGAAGGCCTTTTTATCAAAGAAGTTACGAAAGGAGCTTTCATGACACTGGGTCAAAATGGTGTGATTAGGAGTGCTGCTGATCATGCTTGTGATGAATGCACTCATGTCTACAAGAACACAGCAGATGTGATTACTGGAGATGATCCAGCTGCTATAGTTGGAGTGGATGAAAACAGAGCAGTTCCTGTGCTGTTGGGTGATAATGCAGATCTAGCTGCCCAAGATGCCGCCCAAGCTTGACAGCATGCCAGAGA
Organism: Hygrocybe punicea; assembly: GCA_963556145.1. NCBI lineage: Eukaryota > Fungi > Basidiomycota > Agaricomycetes > Agaricales > Hygrophoraceae > Hygrocybe > Hygrocybe punicea. The sequence continues at coordinate 6,224,807 of OY744469.1, forward strand.
TAGAAGAGGAGATGATGATGAACCAATGGATGTTGATAATGTTCCATCAGCCTTTGTCACCATGGTAGTCTTAGATGGGGTAGTGATGGGTCCTACTGTAAGTCAAATTAGTCAAATTGATGTGACAATACTAATAATATTATCATCTAGCATTGTGCACGAGATGGTTGTATTAATGAACTGGCAAATGCACGAGGAGGACAATATTGCATTGAACATGAAGCCCAGTATGGAGCTCAATGTCGCATTCAAAACTGTAACAATCAAAAGGTTGCTGGGACAAAAGCCTGTGAAATCCATCAAGAACAGTGGCACAACCACGTCTCATTATGGTCGTCAAAGTATACTGGGTATTCGTAGATTGTTGCGAAGAACAGATGAAGAGAATCAGCCCTGGCTCCCTGGTGTAGCTTGCCAAGCTCAGCCTCATGACAAAGTTGCTCCTGAGCCACGTCGAGCCAACAACTTCATTCCACCCAGGTTCTATTGTGTGGAAACCATATGTGCTCCCTGTGGAGTGGTCATTGCCTGGGCAAAGTTTGCCAAATCAGAATCTCCAACCAATATTTTGGGGTTTTTGGAATCAGTATATCCAACGAAGGAGTCACGACCAGACTACATTTGCGTGGACAAGGCTTGCATGCTTCTCAGAACCAGTATTGCCAATGGAAGCTGGAATATCTGGAAGGAAACAACTCGATTTATTGTGGATTCCTACCACTATGTCAACCACAGGACAACAGACTACCTTTGTCGTAAATGGTGCAATCCTGCTCCATTGAATGGATCTGCTCCAAATCTGGTTATTGTGGAACATGATAGGCAAGGAAGACCTTATTACAAACGTGCTTTTAATACCCAAGTGAGTATTAGATGATTTATTTTTAACTTGTATTGAAATTGATGATATTAATAGGCATGTGAGCAACTGAATGCATGGCTGGGTGGATTTGAACCTATTCTCAAAAGAATGCTTCCTTGTAATTTTGACTGGTTTTTACATGCAATGTTGTTTATTCATACAGAACGTGTCATCAACAAGCAAAACTCAAAAGGTGCTCAGAAGAATGAAGATGAAGATGAAGATGAGGATGAGGATGGAGATGAGGATGAGGACTATGGAATTGATATTGACAGAGATGACTGAACATTGGAACACTTGATGGCATTGTTCTCTATAATATATATAAGCAATCAAGCTGAATAGTCATGAAATCAACTGATGCTAGTTCCAGTCTTAAAGTTGAATTAGCTTCAATATCATTGAAAATATATAAAGCAGGCCAAATCAAAGGCTTTGAAGCTTTGAATTGAACTGTAACAAAATAATGGTAACAATGTGAATAGTGATTGAGATATAAGCAAAATGGTTATGAAAAGCCGAGTTTTTTAGGGATTCCCTAGGGAGTCCCTAGGGACTCCTTGAAATAAAAGTCTAGAACTAACAAGCCAAATCAAAGGCTTTGAAGCTTTGAATTGAACTGTAACAAAATAATGGTAACAATGTGAATAGTGATGGAGATATAAGCAAAATGGTTACAAAAAGCCGAGTTTTTTAGGGAGTCCCTAGGGAGTCCCTAGGGACCACTACAAATACTCCCTAGGGAGTAAAATTTGATGAAATTGGGATTTTCAGATGGAATCCCTAGGGACTCCCTGGGTCATGTTGGATGGAATGTGGTCCCTAGGGAATCCCTAGGGAGTCCCTACCGTCCCTAGGGAGTCCCTAGGGAGTGGGTAGGAACACGTGGTAGAGTGAAAAGTACTGCAACTTGCCCACAGTGGAGGAGGTCGCTGCCATCATACCAGGAAGTGGAGAAGAGGAGGTCAACCTTCACAGGGAGATCATTCTGCGTCTCAAGACTCCTGATCAAGGTGGTGTCCTCAAAAGGATCAGTCATCTCAATCCTGTCTACTGGCCACTCCACTGTGTTCTTCTCTTTCCAAATGGAGAGCAAGGCTGGCATGATAGCATTCCTTCACTTCCTGGACCCAAAGGGCAATTCCACACTGAGAATGTCACTCAGTGGCGCTACCATGCTTACAGGCTCCACCCAAGGCTTCTACTCCACACCCCTCTTCGTGATCCAGAACCCCACACACTATTTCGCGGTGGTTGGCTGTTGCAGCAATATGTCGTCGATGCTTGGTCTTCAGTAGACGGCTCAGAGCTCTTTTGGATGAAGACTCATCAGAAAAATATCAGAGCTGATTTGTACCAGGGGGTTGCCAATGCTGTCCACAACGCAGATGATGGTCCTGTCGATCTTGGACATAGTGTTGCTGAAGTCTGGTTTGGTCCAGTTTTTGGCCTTTTTGGCTGAACCAAAAACCAGACCCTTGGTTCGGTTTGGCCCCCTTGCTGAACCGGAACCGGAACCACATGGGACCGTCCCATGCGATCCGGTCTGCGTCCCAATGCGGTTTGAACCGCGAACCACCTCCCTCCACCCTCAAATTTCCTTGCAAGCCGCAGCACCGCATCAATTGATGTGGGCCTGGGGTTGCGAGGAGTTGGGGGGGTGGGGAGGAAGGGGGGGACCATCCGCTGCCGTGGGTGCTGCGTCGCTGCCGGTGCCATTGTTGCAACTGCTGCCCTTGCCGCCGTCGCTGCTGCTGCTGTTGCCGTCGCTGCTACTGCTGCTGTCGACGCTGCTGCTGCTGTAGCTGCTGTCGCCATAGCTGCTGCCGTTGCTGCTGCCATTGTTGCTGCTGCCGTTTTCATTGCAGCCATGGCTGCTGCCACCGCTGCTGGGGTTGCCGTGGGGCTGCTGCCATGTCCATGCTCGCGGGCGTCATGGAGTTGTGAGGGGCAAGTATAGATAAATAAGTGACCAATAAAAGATAAGAGGTGACATATCTTAGCAGCGGGGGTGGGCGCACCACTCCCCGCTGTGTCCCATTCTCGCTATGGTCCCTAGTTCCCATTGTGGGCATGGTGTGGGTGTGGGCATGGTGTGGGTGTGGGTGTGGTTTTGGCATGGGTGCGGGCAGGGCGTGGGCATGGGTGTGGGCCGTGGGGGGCTTCTTTGTGTAAGAAAATGTTAGTAAAGTATGACATAAATTATTTACTTACCGTTATCATTCATTGATGTTGTTGTTGAGTCAAATCCATGTGGATTTGCATGTATGTTTAAGGTCACATGACCCAAGTTCTCACGAGTACATACACAAAAATTAACACAAACATTGAATATTGCAGTATCTATATACAATAAGTTCACGGTTTGAACCCGGTTCCAAGCCATTCAGAAATTTCTGAAGGGCCCAGAACCCTGCACTGGACCCGCGGTTCAGTTCAGCCAAAGTGCTGAACTTAGACTGAACTTAGGGTTCAGTTCAGGGTTTGAACAGGGTTTGGTTTGGTTCCAAACTGGACTATGGCAACACTACTTGGACAAGTTGGAACCTGCATCGTTCTTCCCTCTACACATGCTGGCAGTGCTTGCCACATGTTCCAGCTGTTTCAACATTCAATGGCCATCAGCAGATACTGTTAGAAGCTAGATCTCTTTTTGACAACAACCTGCAATCCAGATTGGCCAGAGATTCAAGAAGAGCTGTTGAAATATCGCAGAGAGGTCAATGATGGTCCAGGCACACCTTTAAGACATCAAACAGCTTACGATCGCCCAGACATCATCGCACGAGTCTTCTACCAGAAGATAAAGGCACTGCTGAAGGAGGTCAGAGGGGGTCTCTTTGGAGAGGTCGCAGGATTGGTTTACACTGTCGAATTCCAGAAGCGGGGTTTGCCTCACATGCATCTTCTCATATTTCTTCAAGGTCCTTTCAAGATTCGCACTGTTCCAGACATTGATGGCATAGTCTCTGCTCAGATCCCTGACCCAGTTGCCACACCCCAGTTGTATGACACCGTCACCAAGTGCATGATGCATGGTCATTGCGGTGCAGAGTTTCCTAATGCTCCTTGCATGGTCAATGGGAAGTGCAGCAAGCATTACCCAAAGACCTTTTCTGCAGAGACCTGCTTTGGAGATGATGGTTACCCAGAGTATGCCAGACCCAACAATGGTCACACCTTCACCAACAGCAAGGGTCATGTCTTTGACAATCGGGATGTCATCCCTTACAACCCATACCTTTCCGCATGTTACAACTGCCACATCAATGTCGAGATATGTGCTTCCGTCAAGGCCATCAAGTATATCCATAAGTACATATACAAGGGGCATGATTTGGCAACTTTGGCTGTGGGGCAGAATGGCAATGTGGAAATCAATAAAATACAGGAGTATATCGATGGTCATTACATTGGTCCTCCAGAAGCTTGCTGGCACATATTCGAGTTCTCCATGCATGAGGAGAGTCCTACCGTGTATTGTCTTCCTGTCCACCTCAAGGATCAGCAGACCATTTTCTTTGAAGAAGAGGACAATGCAGAGCTTATCGCGGACCATGGCGCTAACAAATCAACCGAGCTCATAAGTTGGTTCAAGACAAACCAGTCGCTGCCTGATGCTGTCAATCACACCTATCAGGATTTCCCCCAGCATTTCATTTGGAACAAGAAGACAAAAGCTTGGACCATTCGTAAAAAAGGTTTTGCCATAGCAAGGTTGACCTGGGTTTATCCATCCGCAGGAGAGAGGTTTTACCTCAGGACACTTCTAACCATGGTCAAGGGTGCATTGGATTGGGATGATCTGAACAAATTCGCTGGTGTCACTTATCCAACTTACAAGGCTGTTTGCCTCGCATGTGGCCTCTTGGAGGATGATGGGGAGTGGGACTGCTGTTTGAAGGAAGCAGGTGAACTACAAACAGGTGGTCAATTGCACATCCTCTTTGCCACAATCCTCATGCACTGTATACCAACTCAACCAGACGTGCTTTGGACTCAACATAGGGTTCACATTTGTGATGACTTGTGTGTCAGGATCATAAATCACCATGGCATCCCAGATCCCACAGAGGACCACATTTATGATTATGGCCTGTTTTTGATCAATGCCATCCTTCTTAATTCTGGCAAAACCTCTCCCTCTATCCTCCTATGCCTCTTTCTGCAGGTGAATGGCAGGTCCAGCATAATCCAAATCAACTTCTGCAGCAGCAATTGGATTTTGACCCATACAATCTCTTGCTTTATGTCGACTTCAACAGGGGGCGCTTCAATCTTGAGCAACACGCTGCTTATGATACCATCATGCATTCCATCAACAACAAGGAGGGAAAGGCTTTCTTCATTCACAGTGCAGGTGGTGGAGGAAAGACCTTTGTGTGCAATACCATTGCCGCAACTGTTTGTGCCAATCACAAGGTTGCTCTCACTGTCGCCTCCTCTGCCATCTCTGCTCTCATCTTGGATGGTGGAAGCACCACTCACTCTTGATTAAATATTCCCATTCCCATCTTTGAGGACTCCACTTGCAGAATACAGAAGCAAAGTGAACTTGCAGATGTTTTGAGGCAGACAGACATCATCATTTGGGATGAAGCTCCAATGCAGCATCGTCATGCTATTGAGGCACTCAATTGCACATTAAAGGATGACCTGGATGATAACAGACTCTTTGGAGGAATGACAATGCTGTTTGGTGGTGACTTTCACCAGACTACCCCCATCATTCCCCGTGGCTCCAGGAAGAGGATAGTCAATTCCTTTCTCAAAAGATCCACCTTATGGCCACACATACAGGTCCTTCACTTGAAACAGAACATGCATTTGGATCAAACCCCAGAGAGTGAGGCATTCGCAGCTTGGCTGTTGGAAGTAGGCGCCGGTCATGGATTGGGTCCCCAAAACACCATCCATCTCCCACTTAACATGCACATGCCAGAAAACACTGTCGAATCCCTGATTGACAATCTGTATCCAGGAATTGCAGATGGCGCTAAACCAGATCACTATTTCCTCAACCACACTATTCTCTCTCCAACCAATAACTATGTGGATGACCTCAACCAGGCTATCCTTGACAGGTTTCCAGGTGAAGAGTGTATTGTCAGATCAATTGACAAAGTCGTCAGCATCGAAAACATTTACCCCATCGAGTTTCTCAATGCTCAAAAGGCATCAAGCTTACCCTTGGCCAACCTTGCCTTGAAAATAGGCTGTCCTCTCATGCTTCTTCAAAACTAGTGGGGTGTGGGCCATTGCTTTGCATGGCATGTTACTCGTCCCTCTTTTTAGCAAGAGAACAAATGTTAAGATTGAGCATATATAAACAGTACAGCGTTATTACCATTACATGACAATAACTTAATATTTGAAAAGTCATCTATATCACCTTCATTAATACAAATTGATCTGGTTGATATACCATCATGAAACCATACCATACTGTTGATGAATATGCGGGCAGTAAAATGTGCATCACCATAGTACACAATTCCTCTCAATGTGAAAGCAGTGGATATGTCATCAATTGACAAGTTTATAACTTGACTAACTATTAAATTCTCAATAGAGTCAACTGTAAACATGATTAGAGGTGGAATTTTGTTAAATGCAATAAATTTAGTAATCTCTCCCCAACACAATTGACATTTGTGCCGTTGTCTATTAACTATGATTTGAGCAAGACATGCTGAGATTGTTCCAGAAAATGAATATGAACAATGAAAGATGGCATCACATCTATCATTTTCCAGAATGGTTATGTTTTCACAATTCATACATTTAAGACAAGTTGAAGTCATTGGTTCATTTGCTTTCATTATATAATGGGCCAAATCACTTATGGCAATGCCAACTTGACCATAAGGAAATATTTCGGGTTTATCTTGATGCAATAAATGTCTGATTGTATTTCTAACTGTTTCTAAATCTGTTGTGTGATTCTTGGATCGTTTGAATCCTAAGCTCAAAATCTTTAATATTTCATTGATGCTATTGAATCTTTTTTTCCAACTTGATGGATCTTCATTCCATATTGCTAGTAGTATTGTAAAGAGTGAATCGTAAGCACAGCTCCAATCTTGCGCATCCCATATAAACCCTTTTGGTTCATTTAATTCAATAGTACTTGTTTTTCATCTTTTTTTCACAATGGAAGATGAACTTACAACTTGTTGTAATTTTCGTTTTTTATTTTTGCAATACATTGGCTGTGGAATTTTTATGAGTGACAGTGATTGGAACAGTTCCTTTTGCAGGAACAAAGTTGAGGTTTCTGTAATCTGCCTTTTGATTTTTGTTCATATGTTTAATTAATTGCCATGAAGAGGGCTGTGTTGTGTATTGATTTAGTTGCTCCGTGGCTTTCCATGCAATAGCATGATGAATGTTTTTTGGAATATATGACTTTCCTTTCCATTTTCTAAATTGATCAATGATAGAATTTTGCTGATCTCCCTTGACATGGTCTGGTAAGAGTCCTTGATATTTCAGTTTGGTAATCTCATCAAGCAGTTCTAATTCCCTGAATTCTTGCCTGAGATATCCAGAAGCACCACCTGTAATTACTTTAGGATCAAAGCCTTGAATGATGATAGTTCCTGCTGCAGATGAACTTCTTGATAAGCAAGTATAGTAGGATTGGTGGTTTCTACAACTACTGAGGTCAACCACATTGTTAGGACGAGTACGTCCTTGACATGCATAATCAGTCATTGCAAAATTAGGTAGTACCAACACTTGTTCTCTTGACAAAGATATCACATCATCATTGGGTAATGAGCACATGGTGGAAGTGACATGTTTTGTAATCGGCACAACATTTTCAGGAAGTCCTTCTATGTTAATTTTTTTTGGAGGATTCAATAATCTGACAAATAAAGTGTCCAGTACAGTTTGTTGTTCTGGACCTATTGCACTCTGCCAACCCACAACCATGCCCTCTGCCCCTTTGGTAATGCAGCACTCCATTGCATCATTGTTTCTCAGCATCACTGGCATGCCTACACATAAGTCCAATCTTCCTGGTATATGCTCAGAGGATGATGCATGTGGTTGGCTCCAAAGTAGCTTTTGGAGTGAAGGTTCCAATATCTTTGTGTGTCGAATAGGATCCAAAATTGTTGACATGTGATGAGATTTTCTTTTGCTATTGGAACTAGTAGGATCATTCCATCTGTCTATAGAATAGAATGATGTTAATGGTCTTCTATTTTCAGCAGCAAAACGTTGAATACCAAGTTCATTGATTTTGTCTTTTTGTGCATTCAATGCAGTTACAACTGATACATTCCTGAATTTCTTTTGGGCTAATTTTGGATCATTTGGACCTTTTCCTGCGATGCGAGTATGAAGAAATGCAATATCTTCTTGAGTACATGCTTTGTATCTCATGTTTTCCAACGCCTGTCTCAGTTGGACATCTTCTTTTGACTGATTGGTTTGTCTCATATTTTCACGTAATATAACAACTGTTGTAATCTGATGCCAAAGGGCTTTGCCTATAGCAGCTTCCTGATTTGGTATAGTTTGACTGGAATTGATTTGGACACCAACGGTTCCAGAGTACAAAGGAGCACCACTCATAGCTGGTGGAAGTTGTCCAAAATCTCCTGCAAATATCATATTAATGCCACCAAAGGGTTCATCATAAACACCACGTGCTTTTGCACACTGAGCACTGATTTTATACATATCTCTGCAAGATAACATTGACACCTCATCAATGAAAATGTAATCCACACCATCAAGATTGGCACGGACTTGTGCAAGGGAACGAGATGAACCCCCATGATTAATTCCCAGAATTGAGTTGATATGTAGATCCATTGACAAGGGCAGCAGCACCACCAGTTGGTGCAAGAACCACAAACTGATGATTTTTGTTGTGTTTACCAAAGAAACTAGTCAATGCTTTGATGACTTGTGATTTCCCTGTGCCTGCCATCCCACCAAGATACATGCGTAGCTTATCAGAACTGTTAATCAAGGTAGAGTGATTGGCAATGATATGAAATGCTCTCTTTTGGTCAGTGTTCAACTTGTAATCCTTGATAGTTACATCAATAAGATGACAATCAGCTCTGTTTGCAGGAATAAACAAATGGTTGATGTATGCTGCATCCACTATCTTGACATCATTATATTGAAAATTTCCCAATTTATTTATGGTTGCTGTGTTTGTTGGTAAATTTTTATTTCTGTCATCGATGATTTCCTTTTTCTTTGCAAGGACTGCAGTTCTCCACAATTTTGCTGATTGTACTACAGGTGGTTCTATAGGTATCAATGGTCCTATATCTGAGGTACCATCAATACAATCATCGAGCCACCCTGACCTTTTCAAAGTTCTTTCAGCTATCAGCATTTGATCTTTCCTCTTTTGTCCTTTTTGACCAAGTTTCAGGAGTATTTCTGTGTCATTACAGTCGGTTGCAGAAAGATTGAGAAACAAAATCCGCAAAAACTTATTTGTCTAAGCTTGCCATGACCTCAATTTAGCAATTTGTCACGATCAGTCACGCATTGTCATGGATCAGTCACAGCATCTTCAAGTTATCAGTAGGTCGACGACGACGACCAGCAGCCGGCAATGTCCACAGGATCCGTCCAGCAATGACCACAGTGCTCAAAATACCACAAGATCCGTCTGTGCACGGGCCAGTCCAGCACTATAAAGGTGAGTGCTTCGAGTACAGACCCCCCCAGTGTCAATCATTGATGCCCCTCACTCCAGTCGAGAACGTGCCTGCTCAGGCGACTCACACCACTCTCATTCCCAAAACCCGCTCTCGCCTGTCCAGTACTGCTCGTGAGAGGGGATTTCTGCCGCCGTACGTCCGAAATGATAAGGAGAACGTGCCGAGCCGCCCCTCTGACGGTTGGCTCGACAATCCAAGTTGGATTGGTAAGGTCTTATTTTCTTTTCGTCATTATATATGGAGATAACTCTGTTATGTAGATGGCGGCGTAATTCCACCTAAATTTTACCGTACCAGACAGGAGATCGAGGTCGATCTCATCACCGCCGGCCGCCCTGTCCCGCCCAACATTTTCCCCCTTCTTCAACCAGCCGCCCAACCTCCTTTCACGCATGGAGAAAATCGTCCCACCGAAGCTCCTTTCACGTTTGGAGAAAATCGTCCCGCCCAATTTACCTTCAACATGCATGGATCGGGTCCTGCTCAACCGGATGGTAAGGATCTCCTCACACGTTGACATTTGATCGCTTACTCTCGCTCAGTTATTAATAAGCAGACTGGCCACCTTGTCTACGTCACAATGACGTCTCTTGAACTGGAGAAGGGACTTGGAGCCCGCTCACACAAGGCCGTCATCAAGAAGAAGTCATGCACCAAGTTTGGCTTTATCAACATCATTGAATCGCAGATCACACGTGGCGCTTTTATTGCACAGTTCCTCACTATCCATGAGTTAGCAGATCAGTTTAGTCCGGGGGTGCATAATGGTCCACCTTTCAAATTTTGGTGGACTGGGTCGAGGTGGGTTTTTTTCCCTTTCACTCATAATCTCTAACACATTTTGCTAGTGGCGGGAAGGCAGGTGCTGTATCAATCGAATCCGATGCTGATTTTCAAGTAGCCATTGAAGCCTTGTCGAAGAGAAATCGAGCCACGTGTAGCGTTGAGTTTTCCCTTTCGGCACTCGAGGGCTGGAGGATCAGGAAACCGGTAAGTACATTTATTTAGACATGATCTAAACTCTATTTAACGATCTGTAGTCTTACGTTCCTCTGCAGGCTGGCCAATCGACAGACGATGAGTTGATGTACGGTACCCGGGTACCACGTATTGACGAGTTTGGGGAAGAAGACCAACTCCACGGCAGGATCGTTCTACAACTCAAAAAGAAGTGGCCTTGTGCCCAGCACCAGGGCGAGCATGGCGAGCCTGGCTTTTGCTACGTTGCTGCGTCAGGAGAACACCTCGGACTCAACACCCGCAAGTTAAAAATCTGGGCGGCCGCTATTGTATGTACCAATTATTGATCTCAGTTGAGCCACCAACTAATGAATCCATTTCAGGCTGCTTCTGATGCAACGAAACACGAGCCCCCAAATACCATCGAATTTGACGGTATCCGTGATGGACGCCTCATAAGTGGCCGGTCTAGGGTTCGAGGGAACGCTCCTCCTGCGACCGATCCCACAATGTTGCTCATGGCATCATTGATTCCGCTACTCACAGGGCTTTCCCGCCCCCAAGGAGATCAACTGGTGAATCCTGCGATTCCGATCATTCGCCAAGCTTCCAATCCTATTTTGGCGACCGCGATGGACGTCCCGATACCTGGTGAAGCGCTCCATGCCTGTCTGCTTGCATTCAAAGAGGAAAAGGGTATTGATCTCATACACGTCAAATCGTCCTTGGCAGATCTCGACTTAACCCCTGATATTCTTGGGCGGGTGCCTGTATCTCAACTTTGCGCTGTCACAGGAGCAATTGAAGGACAAATATGGAAATTTCAAGCATTTGCGACGGAATGGTGCGCTCAGCTTGAAGCACAGAAAGCGGCAGGTATAAATAGTGGCAGCGCTACACCTCGTGCGATGCCAAGTATTTGACAAGGTTTTCATTTTTTCTTCCAAGCCAATACGTAGCATGATTGTATGTACATCTCGCTAAGCTAGTATCATGCTCAATGTACACGATTTTCCAACTGAATACAATGTGTGATTTGACTAAGAGTACCCACAATTAATAATCCATGACATGGCCTGCTCCTGAGTGATCGCTAACGTTGCTTGCTGTATCAGCCAAGGCCGACACTCAGGGGTCAGTGCAGCATCTTCATGCCGACGAAGCCATGTCTTGAGAGCATGAAATGCCTGTTCAATTGGGTTGAAATCATGCGAATACGGCGGCAAATAAATAAGTTTAGCACCTTGTTACCCGTGAGTACATTGCCTCAAAAAAAAAAAAAAACTCACCACACTCATCCTCAATGATCTGCCGGACTTCTTCGTCATGGTGGATCGTGCAATTATCCATGACTACCACACTTCGTGGTCCAGGATATGGTGTGAGTTTCGGCGCCTATATTGGAGCAGGAGTTAGCCCGAAACAGAAAAGGGAATCTGACTCACAAGTTGTCCGCGAACAAATTCAATAAAACGAAGCTTGTTGACAGATCCTTCGAAGATGTCTAAGGCAATGATACCATCTGATGATAGTGCTGGAAGCACTGAATAGCGTACTCCACGAATGAATGTTGCCCTCCGAACACACGCATTTCCAATCAAAGACCAGCCTCTCCGCCGTTGATTGGTGTGATCATCCACCGCTGCCTCATCTAGCCAGACAAAAAACTCCATCGGAATGTCACCATAAGCAGCTTGCCATGTTGCTCGTAGCAGTTCATTGCGTTCCAATGCAGCTGCTGAGATGGTTTTGTGAGTGATAGCAAGCCGACGAAGTGCTCGCCAGATGGTAGCAATCGAAACATAGATATTGCGGACAGCATACAGCTGGTCCTGGAGTTCGTTGAGATATAAAGTTGGATTGGCAGTGACTAGCGAATGAAGGTAATTGGTGTCTGCCATGTCGAGTGCTCGGGGGCGGCCTCGGTGGTGGGTCCGATGGTTAACCAGTTGGCCGGTGTCTTCATAGTCTCGGATAACTCTGTAAACGGTACTCTGACTACATCCTACGAGGTTCGCGATTTCTCCAGCCGTACAGTCTTCTTCGCGCCAGGCCACGATCAGCGAGCGCAAGTCGATACTGATTGTCATCACGATAACAAGTCGCAGCGTGACAAAGGGAAAAGTCACGCTAGACCCTATTGCAAACTTAGACAAACAAGTTTTTACGGATTGTGTTTCTCAATCTTTATGCAACCGACTGTATTGTCTTCATCAATATTGTTGTTGAAGTCGTCACCATTAAATGCAAATTCAGCATTGTGCATGTCATCCAGTTCATCAAGACCGTTTGAGGTCGCCCATGAATACCTTATATCTGCAGTATTATTCTTCTGACGTTTAGCAGAGAAATCATCTCTTGCATCCAAACACTCATACCGCAGACCAAAGTATTTCATGATCTCCAGCTCTCTTTTAGAAAACTCATGGTCTATAAAAGCATTATCCCATGTTTGTAATTTACATTTGAGTTCTTTGCCACTTCTCCATGGCTTGAAAAACGTTAACATTGTACAACAATAATATTCTCGATCACCACGGTCAGCCCTTGGCAAAGTGTTTGGAATAAAATTAGGAACTATGAAAGGATCATTCCCTTTCATTTTGGCATGGTGGGTAAGATATTGTGGATGATTGGAATGTAAAGTATAATCATTTTCAATTTTTGTCAATTTATTAAGATCAACTTCATTTGTTTTATCAGCTATTTCTGAACCTGCATTTTTATTCAAACCATCAGGTTTTGGAATTTCATCTATCTCCATGAGTATATCATTATCAATGACATCAGACAAGTTGTCATCACTGGAATAGTCAACATTAGTAGGTTCAGTGCAAGAGTCAGACAAATCATGACAGCCTAGATTGTCCAAAATATGGTTTTGCATGGGTTCTTTTCTGGCCCTTTTGGTTTTTGTTTTGGTGTGTCTTTTATTTGGTTCCATAGTGGCGAGATGTATCCAGTCATACAGTGATACATTATCATACAAGGCGGGTCTGAACATATAATTATTTACTTTGGAAAGTCCAATGTATGCGCCATTATTCTTACCAATAACAACCTTTTGTGCATTGTTTTGGTCTTCACATATATTAGCAATTTCTTCATCAGACCATGCACTGATAACCTCTTTAACATAAGATCTCCAAAAGAATGGCATGAATTTATGACTGGTGTAGTGATCAGGATTTCCAAGGACATATAATGAAGCCATTGGAGCACCAATTTCCATTTTGGAGGTGAGTGAATTGACTATTTGTGTAAACAGTTTTCTGACTTTGACTTTTCTTTTCAGGTCGCCACCAATCATTTCAGAATTCTTATCAACAATACTTTTTATCACTTCAAAAATGCTATAGGTCTTCAAGGAGAATTTTGTAATATAATCTGTTATGTATGCAACTATGGCCTTTATAGCAGTACCTGATAATAAGCTGGTCACATCAGAATTGCATCGTAGCATATATGTAACTTCAGGTGTCACTGTGTTCATCCAAGGTTCACCATGCTTGAGGTTGAGAGCACCAGTGTTAGGTTCTACAAAAGTTTGTTGAAAGATATCACGGGGAAATCGTTGTTTACATTCACCTTTCGAATTAAGACAATATGGCTTTTTTTTGCCGTCATGCCTGTTATGTACATTTAATCGCAATAAAAGATCATCTACAACATCTTGAAACCTTTGCCACCATGTTGATCTTTTGTTGTGATATTGACAATTCATGGAACAATTATATGATGGTGGATCTGGCATGACACATGTTGGTGGTTGATATTCAGGTTTTTTTGACATTGTCTGTTCCATTTTCTGTGATACCTCATCTTTAGAACCTGTCATGAATTGTCCTACACACAAACTTTCCAAATATTCCACTAATCTTTTCTGAAAGTCGGAATTTTCACCCATAATTTTGTCACGTATTTCCTGAGGTGTAAGGCATCCCTTTATCCACAACAGCATATGAAGATGCAAGGTAAGACGTCCTTGTTCCTCTACCATTGCATAATAACCTGATGTGTTTCCGTACAGGCCAGGATGAGATTCATTTATTCCTAATATATGTTTGATGAACATTTCAGCAGTAAAGTGAAAGAAGCGGGCTCCAGCAACTGGATTGTTTGCAATTAGTTTGTAACAATCCTGGGGTAGACGTAGTTTAGGATAAAACTTTTCTTTGTGGTCAGCATAATATAAGCATAGTGGGTGATTGATGTCTGCAGGTGCAAAAGTGATAAACCAAGTCGGAGCACCAATATAGGATATCAGAGACCAAATCTCATTTCGCATGTATTTCTTGTTAGTAATTGAACCTTTGACCTGACCAGCTATGTGATCCAGATCAGAAATGAGTTTATAGCATGCTTTCTCTTCTGATGTATCCGGTTTGACTCTATCACCTCTAGATAATATTTTAGAGAGGTCATCCAAAACAGCTGTATTGATATTCATCAGGCGATCTGCAATATCGTTGAAATTATGTTTATTAGTCAACAAATATTCTCCGGTTGTACTGTCCTTGATTTGTTCTTGATTGAATGCAATCAATGGAAAATAGGGATCAGTTTGAAATCTTTTGTCATGGTACATCAGAAGATGCCTTTTGTGCATCATATCACTGATGCTTAAAACATCCTTGTCAATGCTGCTAATACCACCCAAGCCATATGGAAATAGGCAGGGGAACATCATAGGATATAACTGAGGATTATTAAAGAACGATTCTGGATTTCTAGCATGGCTTATGGCAAGAACACCACCATGGTCATCTATCACGTGCTTGGTTGCTCTAGCTATTAATGCCTTTGGACTTGTAATATCTAGATTTTCGCCAGTTACTCCACTAACAACAAAGGGACAAGGCCCATCTTCCACACCATCTTCCTCTTCATTGTCAAATGCACTAGTGGCTTCCGGTTCCTTATTTGTGTCTGCTGGTCAATATGTAACCACAACAGGAATTTCATGATCTGGATATTGTGCTAGATTTTCATAGGAGATATCTAAATCATAGTAATCCATGTGATTCAATTTCAGCCATTCTAAAGCTGCAGAAACTCGCATTCAGCAAACCAATAAAGGTGTTCGCTCCATGTCTTCTGGAGTTGGTCTGGCAGGACCCGTGAAAATGAAGGCTAGCACTTCATCAAGTTCTTTAATTGTTGGAGGCAACCGTTGATATATCTTTGGTGTTGGATTTTGAAATATGATGGCATTTGCTTTCATTTTATGCATCCCAGATGAGACACGAACAATACATTTGTTGTGACGAACACGGGCAATCAAAAGTTGTTCAGCAAATGTTAGATTTTGAAGTTGTGCAGGAATTCTTCCCATCCAAAGTCCATTTGCCAAAGCATATTTGGGAGTTTGGCCTTTATTCAGACTGAGCACACATGGTTTGCATATCCATTTACATGTGTTATCTAGCACTGGACCTTTGATATCCTCTATTGGATCAGAACAATGATATTGTTCACATCTTGTGATTCCCATATTGTCTCTAGTTAATATTTTCAGATTAACCTTTGTCTTTGACAATAAAGACATGTTCTTCAATGCAACCAATTGACCGCACACGGCACACCCACTTTCTTGAAAACATTCGGGTGATGTATCTCTGCACCAGTTGCTGATTATGGTTTCCTTCAATTCAATAGATGGTGGAGGAGGAGGAAATGATTGCTCATCTGACTTGTCCAATTCTTCTTTCATTTGAGTCTGAGTTTCTTCTTTGCCGCACTCATATGTTTCTGTCATTTGTTGTCTTCTGTACCACTGTTTACACAGGTCTTTATGTGATTTAATATCATGCACATGAAAAATAGAAACATGAGTATCACAGGCTGAACAATTATGCCTCATTAATGGCACAGATAGATCTTGTCCATGTAATCTTCATAATGTCTTTGACAAATATATACCATGTATTGTTGTTATTTCACCAATATCCTTCACCGTCAACTTTGGCAGAAGTTCATGCAAAGGCATTTTGACCCACAAATATTTTTTTCTATCTCCATATAAAGTGTTGGCTGTTTGTTGATCAATATGCCCCACATATTCGAATAATATGTCAGAATCATGGTTGATATTATTAGACAGTAGCATGACAGATTGAAGAAAGCTAAACTTGAATGTTGGTATTCGTTTACCACCACCAATGTAGTCATATCTATGAACGGAATTTATATATAAAGATTTTAACAAGTTTCTGAATAAATTCAAATTGAACACAATTATGTTTGAACGGCTATGCCGTATTATGAAACATAGTGTGGTCCACAGCAACGTTGCATGTGATAGAGAACTAGTAATGCAATGAAATAAATATGATCTGAAATCATGTCGTTTCAATAGCGATCGCATAAGCAATGCATTGATCATTTTACAACGACATTGGACAGTGATAGGTTTGAGAAGACAATACAAAGCAAAAAGATATTTGGAAGGTAAGAAATATGTTCTGGCATATTGAATAGAATGTAATTGCATATTGAATGCGCTATCTTTAAATATAGTCCAAGCGAATAATGCATTGAGCGTCAAAGTATTATTTGTTATTTCATTGAACCTTACACATTGTGTTGCATTTATGTGCATCAGTATTGTTGCATCGCCCTGATCTGGGGCAAACTCATGTTCTATGAGTTTTCTTTGAAAAACACCCAATTCTTGGGTCAAGGTCGATATCAAAGGAACAGAAATTGGTTCAAGAGAGATATACATAAGTTGGTCTTGGCATAGTTGTGGAAATATGGTTGTGTTTGCAAGGAAATGTAGAACAGTCAAAACTGCAATGCAGATATGGATGGTATCGTGGAGATTCATGTGGATTGGTGATAGTAAGAGAAAGCACCACCCATGTAGCTATTTAACTAGTTAAGTGGTTCGGATCATGAACAACAATTAACACAATTGGATTGATCATATGACATTATCTTATTTGTAAGCTCTTCCAAAAACATCATAAGGTGTGCCTGAAGCTTTATAATGTTTTTATTCAATTGAATGTTTTCGTAACATACCTAATATTCCGGTACTGAATAGTCATAGCTTTCCTTGGAGTGATGGTTATGCTTGCCACCATACGAGGGGGATTTGTTACAGTTGTCACAGGGGATGGATGAGGAATTTTTACCATCAAATAATATTGAGATATCCACTCAAATATTAAAATTATTTTTGTTGTTATCATAAGTCCGAAAATGTTGTAAAAAGTGGATAACGATATGTTTTCAACATTTTCGGACTTATGATAGCAACAAAATAATTTCAATATTTGAGTGGATGTTTTCAATATTTGAGTGGATGTTTCAATATTATTTGATGGCAAAAATTCCTCATCCGTCTCCTATGTGTATCCCCATTTAATTGGTCCATAAAGTTGGCAGTTTTGGTTTATTACATATATTCAATTTGAATGTTCATTAGCTCGAGTCATAATAATCCAAGGTTGTCCTTCTCATGTTACCTGTGGTGGCTGTACTATGACAAACATGAACTGAAATTAATACATTTAATTTAGACAAACAGATTTTCAGTCACCAAGATCAATGTCTTATGTGATATCTGTGTCTGCTTATTATCTTGCTCAATTGTTATGGTCATAGGAAAGTAACACAAACCATTTTCAATAGAGCAAAAAAAGAAATGTACAGATATTGTACAAATGTAAAGAATGGCGGTAGAGGAGGACGTTGAGGGCACAGATTATCAACACATTACCAGAAATCAACGACTGAGATAAAAGTGTCTTTAGTCAAATATAATTAATACTCCACAAAAAGAGGACTTACAGCACCCGAAATTAAGGCCCAGGGTCCAGTTTGGATGTCGACGCCTTGGGAGATGAAGACCTCATTTGGCTGGGAGGAATGGAGACTAGGATATCGGGAGGAACGATATTGCTCCAATCTACATCCATTAATAAACCGCCTGGCTCCACAGGGGTCGACGACTGATGGCGTGACGATGCGCGCGTATTGGGACGGAATCCTAGGATATTGACATGATCAGATGTGAAATCTATATAAAGTGTGATGTACATACCCGGAGTCGGAGACTTCTTCGGAGGCTTCACTGGCTGGAGCGTTTCTGCAATAATGCCCGCTTGCTCCGATGCCAGATCCAGCTTCCTCCTCTTTGCTGTCTCGCTGTCCTCATGATCGCCGCTGAGAGACTCCTGTATGGGTTCGGGAGGTCCATCATTGTCGTGCATGATTATATCGTCATCAGAAATCATCAACCCGCCCCATTCTGGCAAGTCCAACTTTGCAGATTCCAGTGGCACATCATCCGCCTTGGAGGAGATGGGTGGTTTAACTTCCACCGTCAATTTTTCGGATTCCGATTTCTTGGATCCACGCAACGGCCCAATTTCGACAGCGACTGCAACATGTCAGTGCATTATTCAGAGCAAAGTGAGTAACGTATGCATTTGAGCCTTGGATCGTTTCTTCTTTACCGGGGCTACGTCCTCCTCCATCTTGATATTGTCTATGCATGAATGAATAATTTGCGTTACAATCTTGATATTTAGAATTTAATAACTCACCCTCAGCGTCGTCATCGGGTTTGGACTTCACGGTGCGTTCTGTGATGATGAGGAGTTACCGTGTGTGATGATCACAGACAATGACACTACTTACTGGGCTTGGGCTTGGGCTTGGGCTTGGGCTTCTTTTTATCCTTCTCGGACGAATTGTCTGTGCCACCTGCGTCACCTGAATATTCAATACATCTATCCACTGATATGGGTGAAAACGTTTACAAACCAGCGGAAGATACCTTCTGTGTTCTGGCTGATTTTGACTTCACTTTGCCCTTGCCCTTGCCCTGGGGAACGGGCTCTTCTGCAAATGTATTATATTATTAGCACATTCACACATGTAATTCTAGATCACACCTTCATTGTCCTCCGCCACATCGGCATCGACGAGGAAGCTATGTCCTTTACACCATGCAATAACCTGACCGATGATTTCAAGCTTTGTGGTGTCTGGCAGCCCACCAAATGACCAATTTGCAGAGGTTCCGCTGTGCCATGCTGGCACGGATTCGTCGTATTTTGCCCAATCTATGATGCCAGACGTGAGATTTCATTTGGCCAGAAATGCATATATCTACTCACCTAGGTCCTTGGGCTTGATCTCGGTGTTCACGGCGCCATGTTGAATCAAAGCGGATGGAGAGTGCTTGCCGACATAAAACTCTTTGAGGAGCCAATCGTCGAAGATCTTGCTTTGCCAGTCACGGGTGACCTCGTTGGCCTGTTTTGCGACCAAAACCTCTGCCCAAATTTTGTCCATGACGGTGTCGGTATACTTGAGGTAATCCCGGAGTGAATCGGTCCCTTCCTTATCGTTTTTGACGTAGTCCGGTGAGTAGTTGGGTGCCTTGTTGTATGCGATGGCTGCTGTCGTGTAGATGTACATATCCATTTGATAAATTAAGCAATGGAGCGGTTCCTCATATCGTTTGGGCATTCCGCGCCATAACTCGCCTCGGGCGGTGGCATCGTGGGGGTGAGTCTTCAGTACATATAGGTTACGAGAAAGACAGGGACGGTGCCGGAATCCTTGTTGGGTGCCGGAATCTTGGGCGGGACCATGTACTGGATTTGGAAAATGCGATGCAGCTCCTGCGGCTTTTTGGGCGGCGCATCAGGCCAGTATTTGAAAGCCGCGGGATTAACAGCAGGAGTCGAGGTTTTGACGACGGGCAAGGACATGGTAGATGTAGTGGAACCTTTTTGGTGGGCGTCTGAGGGTAGAAATGAGGGGAACGGAAAACGTTGGATGTCAGGGTCGATGCCCTGGCCTATGAGGGAACTGGCCAAGTCAGATGACCTGTCAACAACACATGTTCGGCATTGCATACATTGATCGGACACGTGGTGTACAAATAACATACAACCAAACATGGTGTACTTGATTCTCAAGTTTTGCCGTAATACATCCTTAAAATGTCGATAAGCGCTATTTGTCATGTAGCTGTACAAATATATATTCTTAACTTATGACACGGCGAAGAGGCCGAACAAGCTTGATGCTAATATATATAATGGTATGATGATTAACATAGATATGAATTGTCAAACACTTGTCAAACACTTGTCAAACAGGCCGAACAGTGTTCAACAAGTGTTCGACAAGTCATTTCCACGTTAATAAATCAAGTGGAATATTTATTAACGTAGATACGGCTTGTCGAACACATGTCGAACAGGCCAAACACTGTTCGACAAGTGTTCGACAAGTCATTGCTTGGTTAATAAATTGAGATGAATATATATTCACGTGGATACGGCTTGTCGAACACTTGTCGAACAGGCCGAACACTGTTCGACAAGTGTTCGACAAGCCATTGCTTTGTTAATAAATTAAGTGTAATATATCTTAACGTAGCAATGGCTTGTCGAACACTTGTCGAACAGTGTTCGGCCTGTTCGACAAGTGTTCGACAAGCCGTATCCACATGAATATATATTACACTTAATTTATTAACAAAGCAATGACTTGTCGAACACTTGTCGAACAGTGTTCGGCCTGTTCGACAAGTGTTCGACAAGCCATTGCTACGTTAATATATATTACACTTAATTTATTAACAAAGCAATGGCTTGTCGAACACTTGTCGAACAGGCCAAACACTGTTCAACAAGTGTTCGACAAGCCATACGGACATTGATTAACGCATCAAGATGCGTCTGACTAACCGAACACTTGCCGAACAGTGTTCGGCCTGTTCAACACGTGTTCGGCAGGTCGTTATATTGTTATTCATTCTAAAGACAAATATGGGTGCACAATGAAAACCTTGCCGATCAAACCGGGGGAGCATCATTGTTGCCGTTGTCACCTGACATGAATCCGATATCATTGATAGTCAAAAGGATTATCCAAAATTGATTAACTCTTCTTCTCCTTGACACTCACCATCTCACAACACATCCCGAGTTATAGAACACATACTGGTATATCACAGTACCATTTTGGACCCCGTTGAATTTACAAACTAACATAATCTGATCTGTTAGACTTTCAATATGCCAAAATCACGCAAGGAAGTTGGCTATGAAGTGTGCTGCCACATCTGTCCAGGACGAAACTGCCTCTCGATCCAGATGCAAACTCTCCTTTGGAAAAAGGAAGGAAGTTCCTGTCAGCGCCATTGTGGATCCGCCAGCAAGCATCCAAATTGCATCGCATCCGGTACCTGTCCTCTATCCAGCTGTATTGGACGGAAGGGCGCAGAAAATTCCATGGGTGTTCGAAATGCTACTGAAGAGGAACTCGCGTTGTTGCCATCGACGGCGTCCAATACACCAGATCCCACTTCTGATGTAGAGATGGAGGATGCAGCCATGAGCACGATTACACAGTCCGTCAGGACCGATCCCGTTTTCAACATAATCTTTGTTCTTGATCCCACCACCCGTATTACGAGTAAAGCCGCCGCAACCAATGATCTTGCATTCGTCAACGTTACGATTTCACAAGACGAATACGAAACCGTCTCGCACCTCGATGGTTATATTCACAATATCAAGGCGCACAAGACACGATATTTTGTTTGCATGCAGGAATGGGTTCGTATATTTTAAAAATGTATGGAGAATTATCGCTAAAGAATACTTTCCAATTCCAGGTTTATGTTGCTATGCGAATGCACCACTGGCGGTGTGACGAACCCAACGGTGCAATATGCCGCTTCAATGTTGAATACATGTTTTGGCTGGAGTTCGCCCATGCCATGCTCAAATCACCGCACTCAAATATAACATGGAACAAGTTCAAAGCCACCGATTGCGTATTTGGTGGTGTGGACATGGGAATGTCCTATATGTGAGCGTGTCAAACATTTTTGTCAATTTTCCTTTTTTTTAATTCAGTTAATTCGAATATCATCTATAGTGGTAATCAATATGGTATAACGGTCGAAAATGTGTCGACATTCTTGGCTGGAATTGACGAGCTGTGTCGAACAGTTCAGGTGTGGCCACCACCAAAACAAATGAACACCGTGCATTCGAAATGGATGCAGATGCAAAACCTGCTCCATGTTGCATTGTCAACGACACACACGATGCGACCACAATCGAGGCTGCTGAAGGACGGTGAACCATTTCCACCGAACATTGTTTTGAAGCGAACGCATAGTGACACCGGTCACCATGTGTTGTTCCTGGGCGATCCAAGGCGGAATTGGGACTATATGCGCCTGAACTGCGAGGTCCCCGGTTCACGTTGGTTTGGTCAAACCTATGTTGAGCCGCTGGCCAAGATCGGAGAATGGCGAGTATTTTTGTTAGGTGGAAGGGACATTTACACAGTCCATACGCATTACAACAAAGAGAGCAAATCGTGGAGGTGGGATATTGTGACGACCTTCTATACTTTAGAGGAATTGAGGTAGGCAGATGCCCCCTGTCTCGCATTACATGTTCACGAGTCTTTGGCATTTTCCAAGATCATTCCAAGCACAGGGAATGCTCATGAAGACCGATGTTTGCAATCCGGATCACGGCTCCATTGCAATTCGAGATCAAGCAAGACAGCAATTCTTCGGCTTCATACGAGACACCTACGAGGGGCTGTATGCCATAGAGTCGACGTTGATTGGTGGGAAACCTTCAATGAGTGTATTTTGTCGCATGGACATTTCGCTCATTGTTGATTCAAACACCAACAATGTCAATTACTTCGTGAACGAGATTGAACGGTATCACACCTGCAGCTTGTGGTCCAACATGAAGCAAGGCGCGAAATCAGCTCGGGCACCAATCGGATCTTTTGCGGACACATTTTCGGCGGTATTTTATAAATGGCTTGTAGACATTACAAATGCATACTCCTATTTTTGAACTTCACTTGTACATTAGTCAACTTTAAATGTCACAAATCGTATTTCAGGTCAGAGAGGCACGAAACGCTTTGATTTCAAAGGTAGGTAGGTACATTACAAATTCAAGGCAACATAATGGAAATGGGCAATAGGCCACGCTGCATGGCACACTAGTTTCATGATGAGAAAAACAACAAGTTAATGAGAGACGCCCAATACCATCACCCACTGCACATTTAGGGAAATACTCTTCAACAAATCATCAGAGCGTTTGAAGGTATTGATCGTGTGGCCGACCACAATGCAGGATTCTGCAGGAACATCGCCTGGAAAGTGGGGGAGTTGCTGAAGTATTTTGAGGGTGTCGGTAAAGTCGGTTTTAACTTTCCGGGCATCATAGATTGGGACTATGAATACAAGCATCAAAAACGAAACCAAGGACCTTGTGTGAGAGAGAATAAAACTAACCAATGTCATGGAATGACAGCGCAGTCTTTTGGTAAGATGGAGCGGGACGTCGAGTAAAAGGACTAGACTGCACGAATTTCAAAGAGGAAGCTTCTATTGAATATGAGTAAGGATTGACAAGAGAGCATTGAGTGGTATACTCACTGCTAGGAGATGCATCCATCCCACTTGCCGCTGTCGTCGAGAAGGACAGAAAGTCCTTATATAGTTGTGCATGAAATTCCGCCTCACCAGTAACCATTCCAATGGCGCCAACATACCGCTCCCATTCTCCTAAAAATAACGCCCCTTGGATAACTTTGATCGGTTTTGTGTTCCCACCAACTTTTGGCTCATCAAGGAAGCATGAATCGACTAGAATGACAGAAGTGAAGATCGTTGGGATGGCACCAGCAACGGAGTGGAAGAAACTACACCCAAATGCTCCAGTAGAGATATTGGCGGGATCGTCACGAGAAAGATTCGAGTACTTGCCAGATCGAACAAAGGTCACTGCGGAGAACAACAAACTGTTATGCGATGTGAATTGTCTTTAACTGTCAAGTCCTAGTTGACAGCTTACTTTTGGTTGACCTTGCGAATGTTGCTGATGACATCGCTATATTGAGGATTTCCATTCCCTATGGCACTAGACCAAGATACCATGGCCGCTGCCCTATTCAATATTTAACATTGATTCAGAAGATAAAACTGAATAGTTACTTAATGTTGACACAGTCCTTATATGTATCGACTAACTGAGGGTCTCTTGTACCAATGTCGGACTCATCCGTGTTTGGAGACCGTATACTAAAGCAAGGGCATCAATTAAAAAAATAATAGAGAGATGTAATGTACCTGGTGATTTGGTGTTGTGCATATGTCACAGCTCCATCATCACTACTGGAAACATTGTCGTCACTGATATCACGAAGATGGGTAGTCTTTGTGACTTTGGAGGAAATCGCCTTCATGGTTTTGACAGATGTATCAGAGTTGCTGATCATTCATTAATATATGAAGGACAAGAATCATATGAAGTATCATACCGAAGACCATTATCTGCATTTGATTTCTTAGAACCGAATTCGAGTTTTGCGATAGGCCTACGACATGTCTAACATATGACCAATTAATCAATTTCCAACTCACATGAATGTTTCGTCGCTGTCGTCATCCTCATCATGTAATTGATGCTGCTTTGACTTTGACTTCTTCGATGGAGAAGAGAATTTACTATATAAAACGATTAAATAATACACAAATATAAAAGACATTATTTAGAGCTACTGACCTGTCTTCATCTTCCTCTGAAGCATGCCGCCTTTTCCCGCTAAATATAAAGAATATTAGATGGCATGAACAGTATAAATTGAACTTGCAAACCTTGCTCTATTGGTGGTCTTCCTGGACCACCTATATTACTGAAGTAAATCAATAGTATCTGAAAATACAATTCATGAGACACACCTCATAGACGAGACAGGTTTGACAATGCTAGCGATGCTATTAACACTAATAACGTCTTCTTCGGAGTTGGCAATACTACTGGCGGTTTAGTCGTGGTGGATGAATCAGAATATTGGAATAGACACGTAAACTTCTTCATCGACAAGCTTGGTGGTTGTGACCTTCTTACCCTTCCTAGAAACAACAGTATGACCTTTGTTCAGAATGAACAGCAATACATGAAAATAAATATACATATGAAACGGCGCTTGATCGAGCTTTGGACTGAGTCTTCACGTTCACAGACTTCTTAGGGGCCATTGCAAAGATAAGAGCTTTAAGGTGTGCAACGAATCTGTGCGAGATATTATAGATGAATGAGGGGTCAGATGTGGACGATACCATTGGGCTCTCATTGCTATTTAAGTATACTGAGACAGATCAAAAACAATAAAAAAGCCGTTTATAGATATCACACCGACAGGTACGAAAACCACATCTGCTGATGGTTTGAAGGAGAACTATTCGGACCATAGCGCCATAAAAATGCAAAAAATCAGGGACATTCCCCATGATGTAGAACCGATGATTGACCAGCTGTTACGCTCAGCGTCATCCAACAACATGGATATGGATTACTGGTATGCAGAATAATCAAACACTAAATCTAATTAGGGTTTGGGAATGTAGAACAGCTGTCACCACATGGAGCTGATCATAAGATCATAACACCGCCAAATCGAACATGGAAATTTATGTGACATATATACTCATTTCCAAACAAATATAAACATCGGATCAACTATACTGACACTTGCATCGGAACAAACATTCTGAATGGATAGGGGTTTCCTTTCAATGCTGTACAATAAGGAGGTCAAGAATTGCCGATAGGTGTGGATGTATATCCTGTCCTATGAAAATGGAAGAAAACAATAGGAATCTATTGAGAAGATCTGCAAAATAAAAATGCAAACACCATACAAACATCACAAGTTTGTGGAGAATGAACATGATGCACTGTCGTAATATCAATAACGATCGAAAACAATTCATGATAAAATAGTCGGAAATGGTGCGTGAATTATACCCCCCTGTTCCCACTTTGCAAATGGACACCTATTACGATTTCACAACAGCATGTCAGTACATATTCTATTGAAGGAATTCATATATTCAACTCTACTGTACAGCTGAACGTTTAAGCAATCTCATATCTACACGGATGGACAATGATGACAGCCAACTTGCCAATTCTACAAAGGTATGTTCAATTCTTACGATGTACACTGTGTTTCATTACATTTGCAGATTTCGAATATCAATGTAGTGCGTAATGACTCACCGGATTGCTGGAAACTTACACGGCCGAGCACCGATACCACTGAGCATGAAGAGCTTGTCTTAAGCTTACAGGCGATATTGGTGGCCAAAGACCTACCACCGATCATCAGCAGGTAGATTATATCATCATCTAGAATCATAAACAATTAATTTACATATGTTTTTCAGACCGCCCGAACGTCAAACACCATTTCTCCATCAAAGCATCCTTATCACAGGCCTCAACATACCATTATTCGAATCATATATTGACAACCTCCGAATGTTACACCAGAAACTTGGTCGTCACTTCCCAGAACGTGCAATGCTGGACTTCACATCAACCACCTATATTGAATACACTGCATTATCTATTGGCACCCGATATTTCACTGACCGCCGACATGACAAAGTTTCATACAATATTCCATTCAAACACAATGTCGATCCCAAAGGCATACTGTCATCAATGAGCAATACTCGATACTTCCATGGGACAGACAATGAGGTCCTTTATTTCAAGTTGACGTCAGAAGGAGGACGGCATTGGTGAGTGCTCAGCACAACAATAGCTTGGCTATTAATAATGACATAGATCATAGCTTTGTACCTGCCAGTCCGACTTGCTTCAGGATTGGTGACATTGTAGAAGTCCAGATAACGGTATTGGCGGTTCCAGTTAAGAACGACAAATTCAAGATGATTCTGAATCTGCGCTCATTAGCGCTGGTCGACAGCGAGTTTACTGAGGTAACAGACATATCTAATAATACAATGAATAATAACTAATATACATCCAGAATGCAACGATAAGTCGAAACAAAGCATCTCAACCTTCTCGCAATACAATGACGAGGATTAATATCAAACGTAATGTGGGTTATGTCCAGTTGGCTGATGATGGTGAAGATGTCATAGAAACCCGTAGACGTTTGACCAACCTCAGGATGAATGAAGCCGATTAAGATCTATTATAATTACATTGTACGGTCACATACGAACATCAATTTTATATAATATTATGTTCTGCAATACATTCACAAGTGAAATAACAACACAAATAGTTTCATAAAGTGACGGGACATCTGAGTATTATTTAATCGTAAAAGGTCCTCATCACTTTCCTATGAATATAACTATTCAAACTGATATGGTATTTCTCATTCAATGGTCTGGCGTAACATCCATGGACATGTGTTCGGTACATTTCAAAAAACTTCAATTAATCAATTTCAATGATTGAAATGAAGCTTGAGACAGTTGTAGAACGGCTTGTCGAACACTGTTCGGCCTGTTCGACAAGTGTTCGACAAGCCCATCATTAATAATACAATGCGCATTGCAAACTTAGCTAAATGCCATATAATGGAAATTCGGCTTTTGTTATATTTTCAATGATTGAAACGAAGCTTGAGACACTTGTACAGTGGCTTGTCGAACACTGTTCGGCCTGTTCGACAAGTGTTCGACAAGCACATTATTATTAATACAATGCACATTGTAAACTTAGCCAAATCATTTTCAATGATTGCAATGAAGCTTGAGACAGTTGTAGAACAGCTTGTCACACACTGTTTGGCCTGTTCGACAAGTATTCAATATTTACCTTATAAATACTTCTACTGCACATAGCACATGTATCTATATTACCGCAACATTTGACACAGTTGTTTGTGCAATCGCAACCACTTAGACTAAAGCTGGGACACTTGTCAAACAGTTGTCGAACACTGTTCGGCCTGTTCGACAAGGGTGCACTATTCACATTATTAACAATTCTAATAAACTCAGTACATCCAAGATACATGCAATATATTGTTCGTAAAAGTGTTTGTGCATGAGCAATGCCTCAGACTAAAGCTGGGACACTTGTCGAACAGTTTTTGAACACTGTTCGGCCAGTTCGACAAGTGTGTACTGTTCACATTATTAACAATTCCAACAAACCCAGTACTTCTTAGCTAGTATATTGTAGATACGTGCCATATATTGTTCATACAAGTGTTTGTGCATGAGCAATGCCCCAGACTAAAGCTGGGACACTTGTTGAACAGTTGTCAAACACTGCTCAGCATGTTCAACAAGTGTGCACTGTTTGCATTTAACCATTCCATTGCACTACCAATGCATTCAACAGTTGTACAAAGTTGTCAAACATTTGCGGCTTGCAACTGTGATGCAACCATGCTATAACAGTATCTATTCCGAAATTGGCATCTGTGATCTAGGCAGCTGTGATCTGGCTGCCTTATTGTACTTGCTGATTGGGACAACAAATTCTCACACTCAACTCTGCCCAGTCACATGGTTTCATAGTTATTCCCAGGGCTTCCAAATTGTTCCCACAGTTTCACAAAATTGTTCCCACAGCTTGGCAAATTAGAGTCTGACCCTGAGTTTGAGAATCCACCGTATAGAACGATTCCCTTATAGGGACTTGTAACATCAATGTTTAAAATGGCCTTTGCAATAGAACCTGCATGATTTTGACAGACATCAAGCCATGTGTTTTGCAGTGTCGCATTTTGGGAGGCAAACATGCTGGACAAACCGTCTTCATTCCAAGGATTACCATCAAGCCTTCAGATGATTCATTTGGCATCCCTTTGTCAAGGCACCAGTTCCCTGTGCATCTTGCCTTTGCCATGACAATCAACAAATCACAAGGCCAATCTGTGATTAATGTTGGTTTGGACCTTCATGACCCAATCTTCTCTCATGGCCAGCTCTACATTGCTCTTTCCCGCTGCACTTCTGGAGATAGGATCAAAGTTCTGTTTCCTCATCATTCCAATGACA
Source organism: Hygrocybe punicea (assembly GCA_963556145.1). Taxonomy (NCBI): domain Eukaryota; kingdom Fungi; phylum Basidiomycota; class Agaricomycetes; order Agaricales; family Hygrophoraceae; genus Hygrocybe; species Hygrocybe punicea. The sequence continues at coordinate 6,254,196 of OY744469.1, forward strand.
CCTCTACATCAAACATTGTGTATCGAGAACTGTTGACCGATATACTTTGATGGGGTATGTTGCCTGTCTAGGGCACAGCACGGGTACGGGTTTACCCGCGGTTATTCCAAAACGGGTAATTCGGGTACGGGTACAGTGTTTCGGTTTGCACACCTTGTCAAAACCGTACCCGTTATCCGCGGGTGACGGGTTTTCACGGGTCTGTCAACCCAAGCCCCAGGTAGGTTTTTTCTTTGTTATTTACTTTATTGTCACATTAATTTCTTTACTTTTGCTAAGTTCGCGTGATATTTGCTACCACAACCATGACAAGCGCAAACACAACAACAACGACAACAAGAAAACCCACGAACGACAACCACAACGACAACCACAACAACCCCGCACGCCAAAAACGAACCACCAAAGTCGCGACGGTGACGACAACGATAGAAAGGAAAGCCGGGAGGGTGGTGCGCCCACCTACCGGCCCAGGTACGTCCCCCCAATCCAGTCCCAACGACATCGGCTAACGAGGGGAATGGACGAGGCGAGGACGAAGACGGACACAGCAACAACGGTCCCACCTCGCGAACACGCTCCGGCCGCGTCAATTGACGTGCGGACGCCCATGGAAAGTGCCCGGCCCCATCCAACCTCGCGAAAACGGTCCCACCTCGCGAAAACGCCCTGGCCGCGTCAATAGACGTGCGGACGCCCATGGAAAGTGCCCGGCCCCATCCAACCTCACGAAAACAGATGGAGCACGTCAATTGACGTGCTCCCGTTGTTCGCGAGGTAGTTAACACGCGGGGACACCCATGGAAAGTCCCTGGCCCCAACCCAACCTCACGAAAACAGACGGAGCGTGTCAATTGACGCGTCCCCGTTGTTCGCGAGGTAGTTAGGATGGAACACGGCGGGTACCTGCAGATAACGGGTACGGGTTGTACCCGTCATCGGAGTGGGTACGGTTTCCGCGGGTACAGGTGCGGTGTCGGGAATTCTGACCCGCGGTATACCCGTGCCGTGCCTTATGCCTGTCTATTATTGACTTTGAAATGTTATTGATGGCTGTTCTTAGATTTGGGACATTTATGGCTGTTCTTTGCTTTTTCTTGACTTTGTTTGGATCTCTATGTAGTAAAATGGACTCTATAGAATTAGATGTGGTTGTTATCTTGCCAATATTTGTTTGGGTGTTTGTATTGATATTTAGAACTTGGATGTGTTTGGGTGTTTGTACTATTGCTTTACTATTGCTTTGAATTGAGTCTGTTTTTTTTGCTTCCACATGTGTGACTTTAGGGCAGGCTTTTGAGGACTTGACTAAAATTTCAGTTTACCTCTCTTTACTTGAGGGCAAACACTTGAGCTCTTCAATTGATAACTTTGGAGATTTAATAACTCTACTAACTTTTAATAGCTTTGCAAACTAACTTTGCTAACTAACATTCAATAACTCTACTAACATTTAATAGCTTCACAAACTAACTTTACTAACTAACTTTTAAAATCATTAACTAAACACCATTGTGAAGCACAGGTACCAACTAGTATACAAAGGGCATGATTTGGCTGTGGGGCAGAATGGCAATGTAGAAATTGATGAAATACAGGAGTATATTCATGGTCATTACATCAGTACTCCAGAAGCCTGCTGGCATATATTTAAGTTCTCCATGCATGAGGAGAGTCCTACTGTGTATCGTCTTCCTGTCCACAAAAATGATTCTGTTGGGCCTCAGTAAGTTGATCCACTGGCCATTTTTACAATGTCTGACTGATACCCTGACAGGATTTGCTACCAAGGCTAAGGATATGGTTATGAACTACGCAAACTATGAGACCTCCATTGTGGAGCACCACAAAGTCAAACTAATTGGCTGGACCTTTTCACAACTTGTCAGTCCCTCTGAAATTGGCGTGATGGGTGACATTTGAAAACTCCAAGATGTGCTCAAGTCAGGGTCATGCAAGTGGGTCTGGCTGTCGAAGCATGAGGTATCACAGCATGTTGCTGAGCTCAAGGACTGGTGAACTCAAGGTGAGGTCATCAGGAAGAAGCGCAAGGAATGGAGCGACAAAGGGAAGAAACGACCACACAAGCCCACCCACAATAGTGATACACCTGGCCCTGGCAGCGACAATGGCAGCGATGTAGAAGAAGATCACCTGCAAAAGAAGAAAAAGAAGTTGGTACCAAGCAAGAAGTTGAGTGGCCACAGGAGGAAAGCCTTGAAGGCTGTTGGTCAAAGGAAGGTAAAGCGGGCCACTGTGAAGAGCAAGGCAATCATCTCAGATACCAAGGATGAGAGTGGGGATGATTGAGTAAGTCCCTATGAGCTCAGGTATATCCCAGCCCTTCTGGTTATTGCATGGCTAGCTGATGCCTCCCCCAGTGATTGTCGATAGTCTTGCTGCCCAAACCATAACCCAGATTACTCACCCCCATGCCCTGCCAGTTTCGTGTCTGAAAATCTCCAACCCCCCTCTCTGTTCCCTCTCTCCCTCCCCCTGCCATATGTACCAGTTTCTTGAACCAACATGTAATTGTGATATCAATTCATGTGTGGTTTCACAATTCATTCTAGTGATAAGGTACATAAAGATGAACTACAAGTCTGCCCCCTAGATTCTGAGTCCTAAATGTATATTTAGGATCGGTCTATTTGAGGACCACACCCAGCCAAATTTTCGTCCGAAAATCTATCATTGCGGCAAATGCCAAGTTTGCCTGTGTTTGGCTCTGCCTTTCAAACCACCATGCCAACTGTAATATCTTTGCGAGCTCTGCCTTTCGAATACCCACCGTGCTATGTCTTCGCTCCCTGGATGGGCAAAGCTGATGGCCAAGGAGGAATGACTGAGGCTCCATTGCATCATATGCATCCATAGTCTGCTCATTCAGCTAGTCTGTTCTTGTCATACTAAACCATGCGCAGACATGCCGATGCCCGCCTGTCAAAATGTCCGAGGGCCATGGTTCCACACCTGCCATGTGCCACTTGGGCACAGCCTGACGAGAAATGCCAGCCAGAGAACAAGAAAAGTACATTGCAATGATGATGCCACCGCTGGTTGGTCTTGTTGCCAAACATATGTGGGATTTATGCTGACTTGTGAATACAATTTGAGGGAATGGCTGTTGGTGCAGCTTAATGGGCAGTATTTGAGAGAGATGCCTTATCAAAAGGTACATCCCAAGATGTGTATTTGGTCCTTCCTGACATTGACACCGACAGTCCCAGAGGATGCTCGTGGGACAGTAGTCCGAGTACCTCACGTCCACCCATGGCACACCTGTGCCCACCAAAGTTAAGGGTGCTGTGCAGGAAAGCGCCACATCGCATAGTGACACACACCGCTTCTGTGCAAATGGTGCACCTGCCAACATCGATGCACCAATATATTCATTCACTGCTAATGAGTTGCTAGTCATACAGGCTCCAGCCCCCACACATCCACGTACATCAGCGATGACAATTGCACCAAATTGTGCCACATCGTCAAAATGCTGCAGCCGCCTTCACATAGAGATACAACCACGTCTCCGATGCCCAATAGACCCCCAAACGTTATGTCTACTCAAAAGCAGCTCCCACAAGAAAATGTGAGTAAATAAATTGCAGTCGTTTATGTATTTGGACATATTGTGCAACAGAAGTCCATATTCTATGTTGTCATCACTCACCCACCTCCATCTCATTCTGCTCAAGATTGACTCTCTTCAGATTTCTGTCCTCTAAATTATATCCCACCTGCTGCTTCAGTGTTGGCTTCAGTTGATCAAATTTTGGTGTCAGGTGTTTCCTTAGAGCATTCTGTGAATTTAAATTAAATTAATATGTCATCATTTTCGCAATAATCCTTACCTGTGTGAAAGAGTCATCGAGTAACATGATCGAGTGTAGGACACTCAACATTTTGAAGTTTTGTCCCTTGAGTGGTACAGAGACAAATGACATCTGAATTTCAACAAGGTCCCCAATGTGAAACATTTGAGGTTTGGCCTCCATGTAACTGCATTTCCATATCAACATTGCTTGCCCTTTGATTGATCTGATGATCCATACCTTTTCTTCTCCTTGTCATCAACATAGCAGTTGTAGTAAGCAACTACATTTTCCTTGCCATGAATGTAGTTCACCTTGGCCATTTCCTCGAGGACACCATGTAGATCAACAGCTTTGGTGAATGGTATGTGCGCCATTTCTGGTGCGTCCTTCTTGGGAGTGAAATATCGGTTTGATATATCAAGTGCATGATGCCCTGCATATGTCGTTGGACTCCAGGGTTCCAACTTTCCAACTGGGAACTGGTGGTGAAATTGTGTGTAGATTTCTTGTGCCGACTGCACCACACCTTGCAGCGTATCTTGTCCATGAAACATGGGTCAGCTGAGATGGAAAATTCCCACTTAAAGTGGGCCAGCCGACCTCGGCTGACCAATATCTTTTCCCAAGGCAGATGGCTTGGCCGAGGGATACAGCTGGCCAGCCCGAGTGGGTTGGCCAACGGCCGCCAACCAGGGGATATTTTCCCCAACCCAGTGGGGGTTTCAGCTTGCCATCAGACATGGGTTAGCCGACCGTCTGCCATATATTGGCTGTAGTGATGGTAAGGTTCAGTTCTGAACCTAGGTTCGAACCTGAACCTACCTGAACTGAACCTAAGTTCAGTTCGGGGTTTGGGGTAATGCCTGAACTGAACCTAAGGTTCAGTTCAGGGTTCAGCCAAAGTAGGGATCTTGTGAACCTGGTTCGAACCAGTTCGAACCAGAACCTAATCTTTTATATCTTTGTCTGATTTCTACCAAAATTAGATCACTACAGTTGCAGTTTTTGTCCAACTATTTATGGAAATACAATTTCAGTGCTACTGATAATAGTTAATTAATAGATTCAGATTGCTAAGAGTTGTAAACTACTATGATGAGTCCAAGTGCTTCTATGAGACCATTTCTGCAAACTAAAATATGCTTTGAAATGTAAAGTTGAAGTCCAGTCTGGGTTTTCAAGGTCTTTCTTCCCTGTTAATTTGATTTTACAGAGCAGCAGGAACTAAGGGAAAATTTTACATTGAGAAAATTGATCAGCTGGTGCACTTGTATATTCACAGGTTCAGTTCAGGTTCAGACCTTGGTGAACCTGAACTGAACCTGGCTGAACCTGAACATGAGGTTCAGTTCAAGGTTCAGGCTTTAGGCTGAACTGAACCTAAGGTTCAGTTCTAGGTTCGGAATTTCTAGGCCTGAACTGAACTGAACTGAACCTTACCATCACTAATTGGCTGCCCATCAGATGTGGGGTGGCCGACCATCTGCCATATATTGGCTGGCCATCAGACATGGGTTGGCTGTCTGTCTGCCATATATTGGCTACCCATCAGGTGTGGGTTGGCCGACCATCTGTATATTGTCTGCCCATCAGATGTGGGTTGGCCAACCGTCTGCCATATGATGGCTGCCCATCAGGCATGGGTTGGCTGACCATCTGCCATATATTCGCTCATCAGATGTGGGGTGGCCGACCATCTGCCATATATTGGCTGCCCATCAGGCATGGGTTGGCCAACCATCTGCCATATATTGGCTGCCCATCAGATGTGGGGTGGCCGACCATCTGCCATATATTGGCTGCCCATCAGACATGGGTTGGCCAACCCATTGGAATATATTGGCCACCCATCGGATGTGGGTTGGCCAACCCATTGGAATATATTGGCCACCCATCAGACGTGGGTTGGCTGACCCTCTGCCATATATTGGCTGCCCATCACGCATGGGTTAGCCGACCCTCTGCCACATATTGGCTGGCCATCAGACATGGGTTGGCCGACCAGTAGAGATATCTCGGCTGGCCATTAGGCATGGGTTGGCCAACCCACTGTCATAGTTTGCTGCCCATCAGGCATAGGTTGGCTGACCTATTGGAATATATTGGCCACCCATCAGACGTGGGTTGGCTGACCAGTAGGGATATCTTGGCTGGCCATTAGGCATGGGTTGGCTGACCCTCAGCTGACCAGCAGGGATATGTTGGCTGCCCATCTGGCATGGGTTGGCCAACCCTCAGCCAACATATTGGCTGGCCATCAGACGTGGGTTGGCTGACCAGTAGGGATATGTTGGCTGGCCATTAGGCATGGGTTGGCCAACCAGCAGGGATATGTTGGCTGGCCATTGGACCTGGGTTGGCTGACCAACTGGATATATTGGCTGGCTATATTGGCTGGCTATCAAGCATGGGTCGGCCAACCCACAGACATGTATGGGCATCACATCAAGCATGGGTTGGCCAACCAGTAGAGATATTTTGGCTGGCCAGAAAGCATGGGTTGGCCAGCCCTCTGGCCAATATTGGCTAGCCATTGGCCTAGGTTGGCTAACTAGCCGAGAAATGTGGTTGACCAGCAATCCATTGGCTGGCCAGTCAGCATGGGTTGACCAACAGTGTGGGGTTAGTAAACTAATAATCCTTGGCCTACCATGGAACCCCATCTTGTGGGAATTTGTTCATACTGGGAAATATTTTGCTCTCAACAAGCATGAGCTGGTTTTCACCAGAGGTTGTCATATCATCTAGCCAATAGGTGCGACTGGGCAATCTGGGAGACTTATCTTGTCTGGTCAAGTTTCAGACAACCAAATACATGACAAGATGCTGGTTCAATCAAGTAAACTTCTTCTACATACTCAAGTATTTTCATCTTCAGCAGATGTCTGAATATTATTTCCATGCACCACCCAACTTTTCTGCCAGTGACTTAGGGTTAGGGTTAGAGGTGATAAAATTCAATAAATACTATATGCTGGCCAATAACACTTCACATTACATGCATAAAGTACAACAATTCAAAATAACAAATTTGAGTGTGAAAAAAACTCTTTGAAGAAAACAAAGTTTCAATCACCTTTGGTAGATGCTATTTAACAATCAGTGAGCGTTTCCATGCTTACCCTGTTCCTTGTGTCTTCATTTTGTTCCGATGCTTTCAGAATCAATTGTTATTTGTTGCAAATGAAATTCCATTTTCACAGCTAGTTGTAAGTGTATTGATATTTCTCGTTATGCGCTTCTCATTTCTTTCTAGGTTCCTTTAATGATATCAGCCTCATGTAGTGTTCATCAGTTTCTGTTGACCATGCCGTGCAGGTCAATTATCCCTTTATCTGCGTGTCGGTTAAATGCCCCTCGTGGGTGTCTGTTAAATACCCACTGCAGGTGTCTATCTGTTGCCCCCTGTGGGTGTCCAGTTGTTGCCGCCCATGGGTGTCTGTCTGTTGCCCCTTGTGGGTGTCTGTTAAATGCCCCTTGTGGGTGTCTGATAATTGTCCCCAGCGGACATCTATTAATTGCCTCCCATGAGTGTCTGTTAGCTGCCCCCTGTGGGTGTCTGTTAAATGCCCCTTGTGGGTGTCTGTTGATTGCATGCCAGTGTTTGTCTGTTGCCCCTCGTGGGTGTCCATCTGTGTCCTCTCACAGGCATCTGCTAATTGCCCCCCATATGTCTCTGTCTGTTGGCCCCAGAATGACTCCGTCTGTTTGCCCCCACAGGTGTCTCTTAATTAGCCCCCCAGGGTTTGCTTCAACTGCGATGTACAGGTTGGTTCACCTCAGTAGGAGTCTCTATCATGCCACAGAGGTTTCCTTTCATCACAATTTACCAGTCAATTACCCCACGGGGGTCTCCATTATTTGCCCCCCATGAGTTTTCTTTGACCAACCCCATTAAAACTGAATATAGGATGATGTGGGTTTCATTTGTGCATCAATTATATGCACAACTCTACATATGTGCAATTCAGTTCTTTCTTGTACCAGAACACACTGTTGTTTCTGAGTGTTGCACACTATCACTTGTTTTAAAATGGAATCTCATGTTTTGCCATGACTACTGTGTACTGCTTGCACATTCAAATTCCCCTGCAAGCATTTCAAAACTTTGTAAGTATGCTGGCAAGAAGAAAGGCTTTCTCCCTTCAACCTTGGCAGCTTTTCATTTGGCAGGACATCAACTGCCTCCTAGCCTCAATCTACACTGGTTATTTGTCACACAAGATCTGCTGTCACTCTGTCGACCACATTACACTTTTGAGATAATTCAACATTATTTTTCCTCACACTTACCATGTTTTGCATTATTTCATGCCAAATGTAAATGCTCTTCCTCTCTCAGTGTGCCTCAAAAGGGAATGATAATTCAAGGTCAAGACAAACATGTAGTTCTTGTTGGTGGGGGGAGGTCACATCTATTTCCTGCCAGTGAAATCTTGCCATTTATTCAAAGCAGTGATGATAACATAAATCCAAATTCTGTTTTCACCTTTTTTGATCACATTGACAATGATGGTTTGAGGTCATATCCTGTCATGCAGAAGTTTATTCATGCAAATGTACCATTGCTTAACCTCATTCCATATATTCCTGTTCAAATGGTGCATAAACTTGCTCACATCCACCATATTTCTATTGGCTCTCATGTACCTAAAGCAAATTTACTGACATACTTTGAAGACCACCACTGTGTGAGCTGCAATTCATATGTTAGTGTCTTTTCAGTTACAATAAAGCAGGCAGCAAAAGCCCAACAATGGAAGCTCAAGCCTGCTGCCTTGTCTGTCCAAAAATTAGATAAAAAACATGAAGGACAACGTGCTGTATATGCTGCCAAGAAAGCAGAGGAAGTGGAGTGTTTCTTTCCTCCTCCTCCTTTGTCTCAAGAACTAGCACATACAGTTGTGTCAGACTTTTGTGGTGACTCAATGCCTAGTTCATTTGAAGAGTCAGGCTGCGCTGTGTGTGGTGAGCTCATACCATTAAGCAATTTGAGCCGATTGAAAAGTGTGAAAGGCATGCTTAGTGTTCTTGAAGCTCCAGGAGTAACAAGGATTGAAAGAAAAAAATTGAGAGAGAAAATTCAAGAATATAAAGGACCTGTTCTAGATTACCAATGTGATAAGATTTGTGGTACCTGTCGAAGCTGTGTTAGAAAAGGAAATGTTCCTCCTCTTGCCCTTGCAAGGAGGCTTTGGCTAGGTTGTGTGCCAAAGGAACTTGCAGACCTTTGGTTTGTTGAAAAGTTGATTATAGCTCGTGTACGTCACAACTGTTTTTTTGTACAAGTGGCATCAGGCATGAGGAAGATGACATCACATGTTGTTGCTTTCCAGTCACCAATCCCAAAGGTGTATCAAGCATTACCTCCACCTGTTGATGATCTTGATGATGTCCTGGCTATCTTGTTTACTGGACCTTGTAAGCCAACAGAAAAAGACTTTGAATGCACACCTTTGTTAGTGCAAAGGAATCATGTTGCAAGAGCACTTGAATGGTTGAAGTTGAATCATGCTGATTACCATGATTTAGATATAGCATATGATAATCTTTCAAGATATCCTGAGAATGGGCCACCTGTCTCTGTTGAGTATCACCATAGAGAGACAAATAAAGTACCAGAAGAAACAAGTGTGTTTGACAATGATTTTGAAGATGGTACTGAGCATGGTGACTGTCCATTTGTTGTTCATGGACTGGCTGGTGAACACCTGGACACCAAGACAATCAATTCACTGAAAGGAATTGCATTAAGACATCTCAATAGTGGAGGTAAGATGTTGGCTATTGGTCACTCCTCCAAGTATGAATCTATTTATAAAAATCCAGAGTTGTATCCACAAATGTTCCCTTGGTTATTTCCATATGGAATGGGTGGCATAGGTTCTACATCATTGTCTGATAATGAACACAAGCAACATCTGCTAATGTATCATGACAAATGATGTCAAACAGACATATATTTCCCTTTTGTTGCTTTCAGTCATGCTCAAGTGAAGGCAAGTTCGACAGGTGGTTTTTTACTTGCAGATAAAGCAAAATTTGGTGAAATAAGTAGACGTCTGTTGAGTGTTGACCAAACTGTTTTATCTTCATTGGCCAAGAGGTTGTCAGATGGAGAGATTGTGAAACCAGTTAGCCAAGAAGAGAAGGATTGTTACCAGGTTGTTCGTGATTTGGATCATGTAGGAGCAAAAGTGAGTGGATCTACTACAAGCAAGAAGTTTATGAGGAATGAAATTTGGTCATTGATCTCATATAGTGGTGCTTCTTCATGGTACATCACTTTATCTCCAGCTGATGTTAAACATCCCATTTGTTTATACTTTGCTGATACAAAGGAAAAATTTGACCCAGCAATTAGATCAAGTGATGAGTGTAGTGTTGCCGAAGTTCAATTCAGTCCGGTTCCAAGCCTTTTTGGCAGAACCATGAACTGAACTTCAGGTCTGGTTTGGTGCATGGCCAAACCTGGTCCCGGACAGCTTCGAACTGTCTCTCTGCATTTGGTCTGGGTTCAGACGCGGTCTGAACCCCAGACCGAGGTGGGCTCACCCCATGAGCTCCGTTCTCCTCACGAATGGCAGTCACGTATCAATTGATACGGCGCTACACTTCGCGAGGTAGTTGGGCTGTGGGGGAGCCATCTGGCACTGCTGCTGCTGCTGTTGCCGCTGTTGCTGCTGCCATCACCATTGCTGCTGCCACTGCTGCTGCTGCTGTCATGGCCATTGCTGCTGCTGCTGCTGCCACCATTGCTGCTGTCATTGCTGCTGTTGCCGTTGCTGCTGTTGCCGTTGCTGCTGCCGCTGTTGCTGCTGCTGCTGCTGGCCATCGTGGTTGTTGTTGCCATTGTTGTTGCTGCCGCTGGTGGTGATGTTGGATGGCTTTTGCTGTTGCCACTGCTGCTGCTGCCATTGCTGCCGGTGCTGCTGCTTCCGCTGTGGCTGCTGCTGCTGGCCATTGCCAACAGTTGTCATTGCCTGGTTGCCATTGCCATTGCCACCGCTGGTGGTGGTGGTGGTGTTGCAGCTGTCCTGCATCCATTGGCATTGCATTGGCATTGGCATCCATCTTGTGCCAAGGTGGGTGTGGTCACGTCGTGGTCGAGTTGCCTGTTGCAAATAATGTTAGTAAAGTTAAGAAAAAATCGAAACTTACCTTGTTGAACACAACACAAATTGTGTTGTGTTCAACCCGCATTGATGTTGCTGTGTTGCGTGAAAAGTCACAGCCGGTCACATGATACCGTTTAACACGAAATAGTAAGTAAAGAAATACGAAAAACAAATGAAATAAATACCTTAAAAATATCCGCGTTTACAGTTTGAACGCGGTTTGGAGCCGTTCAGGAAATCCGGCGGGCCTCAAAACCCAGAACTGAACCCTCGGTCTGGTTCAGCACTTGGCTGAACTTAGACTGAACCTAGGGTTCAGTTCAGGGTTTGAACCAGGTTCGGCTAGGTTCGGAACCAAACTACGGCAACACTAGATGAGCATATCCGACTGATCACCAAAAATCCTGTGGCTGGTGCATGTTTCTTCCACCTCATGATCAACCTTTTCATTAAGCATGTTTTGGGTGTCAATTCAGATCATCCTGGGATATATGGTGAGACTTCAGCTTATTATGGCACGGTTGAACAACAAGGCCACCTCACTTTACATCTTCACATGTTGATTTGGATCCATGGATGCTTAACACCACAAGAGATAAGGAAACGCATATTAGATCCCTCTTCAGATTTCCAGAAAAAAATTGTTGAGTATTTAGAGAGCACACACATGGGTGCATTTCTTACTGGATCTCAAGATGAAGTTCTGAAGAATATTCAAGAAGCCTCAGAATCAGCTAAGTATCTGGACCCAACCCAGACTTTGCCTGAAGCACCTCCTAGCTCCTGTTCTGAAAAGTGTAGCAGTTGTGATATGTGCCAAGCTTTGAGAATGTGGGAAGATAGGTTTAAGTCAGTAGTTGATGACATTTTAACCAAATCTAATATACATCATTGTTCCACCAATAGAAACAAAGATGGTTCTCAAAACAAATCACGTCAGTATGTGGGGTGCATGGATAACAAGTGGGGAAAATGTAAGGCAAGATTTCCTTGTCCATTATTCAGCCACACTGAAGTAGATCCAGAAACTGGAGCTCTTAATATGAAAAAGGCAGAGCCCATGATAAACACTATTACCCCTCTGCTTACTTATCTAACTTGCTCTAACACAGATGTAACAAGTCTGAAGTCTGGAACTGCAATTAAAGGTGTGATACTTTATGTGTCAGACTACATTACCAAAATTGCCTTAAAAACTTATGTTATATTTGACACAGTCTGAGCTATATTTCAGAAGAACAGTGAGATGCTTGGTGGTAGTGAAACTCAAAAGGAAAAGCACGTCGACTCATGACCAAAATTCTCAATAATCTAAGTGCTAAGATGGAAATTGGTTCACCAATGGCTTGTCTGTATCTTTTACAAAATCCTGATCACTACACAAACTACCACTTTGCTCCATTTTTTTGGCAAACATATGTACATGAGGCACGAAAGGCTTGGAATTCTGAAGACAATCTGGAGCAGGCTGAAAAGGTGGCATTGATCAAACGCAGAGGTGCTATTATTGGATTATCACCTGTATATGATTATATATACCGCCCCAAAGAACTGGCTGATATGTGCTTATATGATTGGATAAGTCGATGCAAACGTGAGAAGTTTTCCAAGCCTAAAGCAAGTCAGAAAGACTGTACAGCAGAATTTGTCACTGATGGCAATGACAAGTATGATGTATTTAAAGATGATACAGATGTTTCTGACACTCAACATGACAGGAATTCAGTGTCCACAACTAGCTTGGAAGCTAATATAGTAGACCATTCTGAACTTAAATCTGATGTCACAACAAACAGTTGTTCTCCTGCTGGCTTATTTGCCTTTCTTTCCACACATCCACTTCAAAATTCACATGGAACCCGATGTGTTCAGGCAAAAAGTGCACAAATTCCTACCTTTATAGGAGCTACTTTACCACGATGTGATCAAGATGATTGTGAATATTATTGCTCAGCTATGCTATCTTTGTTCAAACCTTGGTGGTCAGGGTTTGATTTGAAAACTAAAGATCAATCTTGGGATGAGTCTTTTTTAGCATATATATTTAGTTGTAGACAAGTTGAACTCATGGAAAATTTCAATATAAGGTATGAATGTTTAGATGCTCGTGATGACTTCCATGCTCAACTTCGCAAGGGTTCAACAATTTTACCAAGTTGGAGTAAGGGCTATGATCTGGCAATGGATCATGATGATGTATTACATGAGCTTGATAACCACAAAGATGATGATAAATTTGCAATGTTATGTGGAGAGTTTGATGCTGATTTTACTGCAATCGGTAAGAGGGAGATAAAATGTCAACATGACATGGCAACTATGCAGGCTGTAATGACTCAAACAGGTTGGACAGAAGCAGTGCTAGCAGAGCCTTTCAGGGTTGAGGTAACACCTCCTGATATTATCCAATCTGGATGTCAATGGAAAGCTGTTGTGCAAAAGAAAAGACAAGATCTGCTTGAATGACATGCAGAAAACCTGCCAAGTCATGTCAATAGTCAGCTACTGACACATACTTCATTGAGCCATAATGTTGTCACAATTGTTGATAAGTCATATCTTGAAAGAAATTGTCAATCTGGTACTTTGAGGTTAGCAATAGATAGCATTGTTGAGGAGTTCCACCTAAATCAAGAACAACAAAGAGCATTTGAAATTGTTTCCCATCATGCCTTTATTGGATCATCTGATCAGTTGAAAATGTATATTGGTGGGATGGGTGGCACAGGTAAAACTCAAATTTTGAAAGCATTGGTGCAGCTTTTTAAGACCAAAAAAGAAAGGCACTGTTTTGTTATTGTGGCACCAACTGGATCTGCTACTGCACTGTTGGCAGGTTCAACTTATCATTACATGTTTGGATTAAATGAAAAAACTGATGAATGTATATCAAGTAATCAACTTGCACAGTTGAGGTCACGAATGCAGGGAGTTGATTACATTTTTTTTGATGAAATTTCAATGTTGTCTTGTTGAGATATGTACCGTATCAGTGCAAGAATGGCAAAGATTTTCAATGAAACTGAACTACCATGGGGAGGATTAAATATGATCTTTGCAGGGGATTTTGCTCAATTACCCCCTGCAATTGGAAAAGAAAATACATCTCTTTATAGCAGATCAGTTGGAGCTAGTTCAACTAATCTCTTGGATCAGGAAGCTGCTATTGGAAAGGCTTTGTGGCACCAGGTTACTACTGTTGTAATACTGCATGAGAACATGAGGCAAAGACTTCAAACAAAAGAAGATGCTCAGCTTCAACTAGCTTTAACAAACATGCGATATAAAGCTTGCACACTTGAAAATATTGTATTTCTGCGTACTCGAATATCCAGCAATATACCTGGACGTGTATCAGTGAAACATAAGGAATTTAGACAGGTCTCAATCATTACTGCATTTAATATTCACAAAGATGAGATTAATCGCCTTGGGTCTGAGATTTTCTAAGGAGACATCTCAGCCACTTGTTGATTTTTTTTCTCAAGATTCAATCACCTCATCACAAGAAAGAAAAAAAGGCCAGAAGTTTTCTCACCACAAAGCCAACAAACTCCATGTATTATCAGATAGTGTGCAGGATATTCTATGGAATCAACCACATAGTTCCAATGCTAAATGTATTCCTGGAAAACTATCTTTATGTGTTGGAATGCCTGTCATGATTCGCAATAATAGTGCAACAGAACTCTACATTACACGAGGCCAAGAAGGCACAGTGCATTGCTGGCAGTCAATGAAAGGCTCAAAAGGTCAAAGAATACTGGATACTCTGTTTGTAAAGCTTATTAATCCTCCACAATCAGTTCATTTTGATGGACTTCCTGAAAATGTAGTTCCAATAGCAAGAACAAATGTTACCATAGATTGTGCTCTTCCTAATGATTCATCCATTACTGTTTCTCAGAGTCAGGTGGAGGAACTTCCTAATTTTTCAATGACAGATTATTCTTCACAAGGCAAAACAAGGCCTTTTAATGCAGTGGACCTAAATAACAGTCAGTCTCATCAGTCCTACTACACTGCTTTGTCAAGGAGTGAATCAGCATCAAGTACAGTAATTTTGCAAGGGTTTGATGCAAGGAAAATAACTGGAGGTGCATCTGGTGCATTACATCAAGAGTTTCATGAGCTAGAACTTCTAGATGAAATTGTGCGATTGAGATATGAAGGCAAGCTACCAAATTCTGTCACAGGAGATAAGAGAAATACACTGATACAGACATTTAGAGATTGGAAAGGTGAATATTATGTTCCTGCAAAAGTTCATAAAGCTATTCGTTGGAATAAGTCTGCTTTGTTTGTTGTGAATTCAGATGAAAACAATATTCCATGGAAAATCCTAGGAAAGAAGCAAATTGTTCCAAAGATTGTCACTCCCAAGTCATGTTTCATATCTGAACAAGTTGCTTCTCTGGAAAAGCTTGCTAAACATTCTATAACTAAGAGAAAAATTAGTGGTTCTCATGTTGCTCCACAAAAGAAGTGTCTGAAAATAAGTCATACCAATGTAGATTCTCCTGAAATCTCAATTAACATTCCTGTTGGTACCTGTTGGAGCAGTAACAGCTGTGCCTATGACTCTGTGATATCTGTATTTTATGATATCTGGCAGGGTAACAAAATCACATGGTCTAATTCTTTCAGAACTTTAAATCCTCAATTTCTTGGCATCTTAGTAGATGGATTTTCATGCCATTCTAATGGTGAATACTCTTTAGAAGATGTACGTGATTATTTAAGACGTCACCTACATCGGCATTCACCTGTTAGCTTCCCTTGGGGAGTGATAACTAGTATTAGTGCCTTGATAAGTGCATTAATGCACACTGAAATTCCCATTCTTTCATCATGTATTTCTTGTCCTCAACATCATCCTGTGTCTAGACAGCAAGCAGCATCATGTAATTGCCATATTGAGGTTGGAAGGATTGACTTTGAATCTATTCAGGATGAGATTGATCTATTTTTAATTTCTCTTGGTTCAAAGTGTACAGTTTGCAATGATTTCCTAATCAGAAAGTTCAGTTTTGTAAATGCTCCTGAGATACTTACATTTGCTGTGTCTACCACAACCACCACTGTTAATCATAACTTGACAATACCAGTTGAAGGGCAAGCAGAACCATCTCAGTACTGTCTTGGAGGAGTTATCTATCATGGGGATGTTCACTTCACTTCTTGTATTATCAGTCCATCAGGTCATGTGTGGTTTCATGATGGAATTGTCACTGGAAGAACTACAGAATATGAAGGAATGCTAGAGGATGTTGCTCTAACTGTCTGTAGATCCAAACAGCCATGTGTTTTAATATATGTTCTTATGTGAGACATGAGACATTCTTCATTGTACAGTTGAGCATACCAACAAGAAACCCATTCAAAAGTATTTGTACTTTAAACTTACACAGACATCATTATATTTTATCAATTTGTAAAAAGAAAGGACTCAGACATGCCATGCACAGCAACGGCCCTCTAGCACAAGTACACTGAGAAGTCATGAAATGTTGAGCTTGGTGGGATGATGAACTTGGAGGGTGGGATGATGAAGCTTGGGAGGTGGGATGATGAGCTCGGAGGGTGGGATGACGAGCTCAGAAGGTGGATGGTGAGTGCATGTGAGCAGGATGTTGAGTGCACATGAGTGGGATGTTGAGCGCATGTGAGGGTATGGTTGGCTTGGTATGTCCAAATATGGGCAGCCAACAGTGACCAAACATCTACATTTGGAGAAAGCGCTGTATGTCCTAATGGGGACAATGGTGAGTGGGTTGTAGTATGGGACATCAATGTCCGGGCCTTGGGGTTAGTGAATAGGTGCTAAGTTGCTACTAGTTATTGCAGAGTTATTGTAGGAGGCACTAGCTAACATAAATACCCTCAAGTTAGAGAGGTTAGCAAGATAGTATGTAACCTCTAAGGAGAGGGCTTAGGTGGGCTTCTCAGGTGTCAGTATCAACGATTGAAATTGATGACACTTTCCACAGGTAAGAATCATTCAGCAATGTTAATATGCTAATTACATGAAACAGCATTGTATCTTAGTTCACAGCCCTTGTGAAAAATGAGTTCAATGGAGCTTTTGGATGACCACCATTTCCACCATCACTTTGCTGATGGATGTCAACAACACCTCGAATATCCAGAAGATTGGAAACTTATGCCATTCAACAAACACGGCCTGCCTTTGAATGCTCCGGGACAATTGGATTGGCGACATCATACACATGTCTGTGGTTTCCTTTGTTTTGGTGCAGATTCTTTGGCAGCATTGGATTCACTCGGTAAGCAGCACTTTTTTTGTTGATTCACTGGTGCGCTGGCATTGGACAACTGGCATACATAAACTCCAGTGTTGACTGTGCTAAATTATTTCTGGTGGCCAAGTAACTGGACCACTTGCCAGTCACTGGGGCCAGCTGTAGCATCCACCTCATGACCACCTCGGTTGATTTGTAACCTGACTGGTGTTGACTGTGCAGTGACAATGGAAATGGGAGGTATTGCATGGGCAAATCAAGTAAGTGTGTTTCCAATCCCATCATAGGCTTCTTGATTTATACTAATTGTATTCCTCTCGTTTGCATTGTCACCCCAGGACTTCCAGTACGATTTCAAGTGCTCTGGGAACTGTGAGGAATCATAAGGTCAAATTCATAACAATATTATTTGTTGCACCTTGTAGAAAAATTTTATGCCATCGCTCAGCATGCTCCACTGTGTGGTACCCGCTGCCAATTAGGCTCATTTGGACCAGAAAACAAACCATTTGGCTCAGCAACCAGCAGGTTAAACAATGCGCTCTCAGCTTTTGCCAGTGTGTGGGTAGAACAGCCTTCAAGGAGTGTGTTTTGATGAATTGCAAGATAGCGGTGTTGAATTTTGGCATCAACCATAAATTTGTGGTCGTATGGCATGATCCCAAGATTATTGTGGTGAGTTTCAGACAATGCCGAAGATTTCACTGGACTGCACATAATTGTCTCTGTTGACCCATCCACCAGGACCAAATGTCATTGGAAGGGTAGCAAAGTGTGCAGACATGGAATCAAGATGAGATGAGACTTGTTCTAGAGGGCCATTGCTTTGCACAGCATATCCACCTTAGGCAGGACCTGATCGTGCTTCTTCGACCCTTGAAGGTGGGGTTATTTTGTTGTGGGAAACGGACCTAAGAGGTCGACATCTCGGAGAGCCACTACCATATAATTCCTAATATGGATCTATTGTAAATCTATAAATAACCCTCGTTCCTCTTTGCTTGTTCGTTCGAGCCTCCTGGCTTATTACTTGGTTCACCCTTCGGTTTACTTTTCTGTGAGCGAGTCAAGGCTAACAACACCAATCAATCACAGTGCGGTGACACTGATGCAATACCCAATCACTCACGTCT
The DNA here is from genome assembly GCA_963556145.1 of Hygrocybe punicea. NCBI lineage: Eukaryota > Fungi > Basidiomycota > Agaricomycetes > Agaricales > Hygrophoraceae > Hygrocybe > Hygrocybe punicea. Next base: position 6,272,528 of record OY744469.1, read on the forward strand.
GTTGTCCCTGCCATCTACTGAAGTCCCGCCACCACGCCTGTCACTCTTGTCCTCATTGTCACCTAACCCATAACCTTGTCCCTCTTTGTTACCTTCACCACCGAGCCAAAGCTTTCCCACATTCCCGCTTGCTGGCTCGCGTTCTCGACGAATTTTCGTAAGAGTCGCGGCCATGTCTGAGTCAACTTGGTCGACACATACCCAGTAAGTGTCGTGGTGCGGCCACGCCATCACAGATCGGCCCCTAAGTTCGAGGAGTTTCTTTTCAATCTCAGCCTTACCTCGCTTGTTCTCGACAATCCACAAGAAGGACGACGTGACGTTATAGTCGAGCAACGTTGAAGTCCACTCGGACCAGTCCGCGTAGAACTTTGCTTCTGAGTCGCTGTGCCTTTCCCACGCCTTCTGCACTGTGATTTGGATTCCGATAACGACCGCGGTCCGCTTTCGCTGATTCACCTGTACGTAGACTAAGTCAACGGCTTTGAAGTTGAATTCCAGTGGCACATAAAATGCAGAAGGCTGGTGATGTGAAAGCGGAGGGATGCCCATTCCCGGGAAGTTTATTATTTGCGCAGGAGGGATCTCAAGATTCGCCCGTAAACCTGAGGTGGCGATTTTGCTTATAACGATTTGTTCACAAGTGACTCCGATCGCAGATGGGTTGTGCTTGAAGGTCTCCAACGCGCGGAGCCACTCATGACAAAGGAAGAATTGGTGCTCGCCAGATGTTTGGAGGAACTGTACCATAGCTTCTCTCGCAAGCCCACATGTGCAATTCCCACGTTGGCTGGTAACATAGAAGTAACGATGATCGAGATGGCGCTGAAGGCCTTGAACATGGTCATGCGTAAGGCATTGGCGCATCAGAGTTAAGTAGTCAGTGAGATACCTATTGACAACGTGGGAGTAAGTCAATTAAATGCAAATATACCAACGAGAGCTTACGTTGGACGATTTAGAGATCTTTTTTTATTTTGTGCGAAGTCGATAGTGTTGTTGGTAACGGACACCAGGGGTTCACTGGTCCATATGTCTGGTTCCAACGATTGAAGAGTCGCGCCGGAATGCTCGAGAAAGGGCGCAAGGAAGAGGGGAATGCACCCTGTCAAGTCCTCAACTCGCTGCTCGTCGGATTCTCGGAATTTCACAAAACATTTGTGATGGAACCGCCACCACTCAGCCATCTCTTTCTAAGGCAGATGAGTACAAGACAGATACTCTCAAACAGAACTCTTACCTTCGTCTGGCCTCCCAGCAATGCGATCTTTTCTTCGCCAGTATCTTGAGCCGCCATATGCAAGGCACTCTTGTGGTTTGCTGAAGCGCTCATAACTTCCACATGTCCATTGGACATACGCGACAAATTCTGTTGACAGGCAGCTTTTGCCTCGTTCGTCACTTGGTCCTCCCCGCTTGCTTCCGGATCCAACGCATTTAGTTGATCGATAATAAAGCACAACCGACCGTGTTTCTTGTACTGCTGAGCAAAGCTTATGAGGTCGTCGACAGTCTTGCAATGGTGAATATTTTCTCGGTGGGTAGAGGATGCAGGATCTGCGAAGGCGAAGAGGAATGCAACTTGCAAGTATTGTAGGGGATCACGCATCATTGCGCGACAATCGGGAATGTAGATGACTCGTTTGCCGCCGCGTACGAGAAGGCAAACCAAAGTCGCGAGGATATGAGACTTGCCATAGCCTCTGCTGCCATAGACGTAGATCGCTTGGCGTTGGCGAGTTTTGGCCCAGACTTTAAGCCACACTTTCCATACCCTTGCGAATGCTTCGCGACCCATGTAGTGTATTGCATTGCTTTCAGTGACATTGAAACGTGGCGGAATTTCATTTAAGGAAGGAAATGGAAGTTGGAAAACAAGGCTTGGATCGGAATACTCTTTCGGGTCCTCAGAAATCTCTTGGATGCGTCGATGGAGTTCATCTAGCGCGTCTGGAACAATGGAAAGGAGTTCCTATCTTCTGCATTTTGTAACGACAAGGCAACTCACCCTTTGAAGGCACTTCCCCTAGGTACTTGCGTCGCTTCCCGCCGTCCTGGTTATCCGGGAACTCATCTAGACCACGCTTTCGTCCAAGTTGAAATATATCTAGATCATCAAACGGAAATGATAAATAGTTAAGCAATGGGTGCACGCGACAGAGGGGAGTAAACGAGCGCAGAGGAGCCACGACAGGCAAGGCGGAAATGGGGAGCAAGTTTGAGATAAGCGGAATTAGAGACATTAACCGAATAAGGAGAGATGCGGGTTTAATGAAATCCGGAAGACCGAAAACGAGCATTACGGTTAGGTGGGAAAGTGGTATGAGTGCGAGGGAGAAATAGTCGGTGGCAAAATGAAGAGGGCCAATCATCAATAAAACGTTGAACATGACGGACATCTGTCAGTGCTGGGAATCTAGAGGAACAGAGATCCCCTCACCGGTGACCGGGGCCTTCACAAATATGTGTACTCTACCATTGTCAGGCTGCTTAGACCAATAAGAAGACACGAACTTCCACTCCTGCAACCGGTGTACGCCTTCATCGTTCTGTGTGAATGAGAGTTTCGGAAGAGAATCTTCATCGAAGGTTTCGAGATCGAGATCGACCTTCCAGGGCGCACACAAGTGAGCCACAGAGTTCGCTTCCAGCCTCTCGAATGAATTTACCTCCAAAAGGACGAGACCTTTGGCAAGAATTGCCTGAGCAGGATTGATGCCCTTCCCGTGAACAAGTTCCTTCAAGGCTGTTATATCGCTATATTTAGAGACAGTGACATCAAACACGGAGGGGTCGCCTTCCAGCTGTTTTAAAAACGATAGCGTGTTTCCACCGCGAGCACAAGTTCATGCTGTACTTTTCCCACACAGCATTTCACACAGCATAGCGTCGGCTTGACCAAAGTTGGGCAGTGAGCGCTAGTGAGCGCATTGCCATGTTACAATGAAACATTCCGCAGTTGCTACTGAGTCAACATGACGTTGTATACCAGTATATAAGAGGCTCAGCATCGACCTAACTGAACACCCCTGGCAATGTACAGCGAAGATTATTTTCTGCCAACGGCTCCGAAAAGCACTAAATCTGCCTACCTTCTTGGGCTGAGCCCAATGCCATGATAATGACTGAATTTCGTTGAGGATACAGATTCATGTGGTCAAGGAGGGTGTTAATAAATTGAGAAAATGCTTCGCATGTCCATGAACGAGTCAGGATGTCGAGGTGAAACACACCATCAAGAGAAATGGCAGGCAAAATGGAATACCTGTCGTGACATTTAGCTAAAATTCGAGTAGTCATAAACTCATTGCTTGCCTTGTACCTCGAACAAAGTAGTCGTGCCGACGAGCACGAGACCCAACAGGAGCCCACGCCATCTTGCGCTTGGCAGTGTGGCGGTTACATGCCGCTTCATCCACAAAAACGAGAGTTTCAGGTGGAAAATATTCACCGACAGTGTGTTGATATGCCGTGCGACGATCCTCATCACGCTCTAGCCCAGCACACGAAACCTGACAGTAACACTTCAATAAAAATATCACTCTGCCCAAAGTGACAATGAGTTACAGCTTTACGAGTGAATCCCTGCCGCCGCAAGCTGTTAGCAATGGTGGCCTTGCACACATAGACCCCACAGGCAGAGACTAGGTGTTCCTGCATCTCCAACAAGTAAATGTCGGGTGAGCGTTCGGTAAGTCCTTCTAAATACTGAAAGAAATTGATATCAGCGCTTGATAAGCTTGCCAGATAATAATACGAACTACAAGGTCCAGGGACGACGATTCTCGTGGCCTTCCACCTAGTAATGGTGTCCGAATAGTCACTCCAGTGGTCTGCCAAAGCTGCAGGACTCGGCCGATAGCAGAAACACTAACCTGAGCAATATCACATGGCTTGAGATCAACAGCCATGCGAACGATGAGGTCCTTTTGCGCTTTTGGAATATGGCGGCGATTACCCATGCTGGAGTCTTGGATATTAGGATGTGATTGACTCACTGGCACGAAACAAAACCTGTGCATGGGAGGCGCGGGAAATGATGGAGTGCAAGTGGTCTTACTACATTGGGAACTTTTACTCGCGGCGAAAACGCGCTATCGTTTTTAAAACAGCTGTCAATGAGGCAGTTGAGGCGAAAAGATGCGTCGTTGCTCGAAGCACGATTTTGGTCAACCACAGGCCTGGATGATGATGAGGCTGGGGCTGGAACTGGTGCAGAGACATCGCGACGACGTCCCATCTTACACCTGAACTTCCCACAAGTCAAGCCTGATTAGGCTTGTCTCACTTTGTTTGAGACGAGTCTTATTAGGCTCAACTCTGTTCCGAGTCCTACATTTATTTAGGCTCGGACTCGTGTTTTCTTGGCTAGACTGGAGGACAGAGCGAGAGAGTATATAGGGATGTGATCTGATGTGATCTAAACTCTTGTCGTAGGTTTTGGGGGGAAATCGGAAGTCGTGGGAATGTGTCTAGTAGGAAAAGGAGCTAGATCTACATCAACACAACTGGCGATCTGGGTGTACAGGCAAAGACGATCTGCCCAGAAGATGCGACAAAGGAGAACTGACGACAGGCAAGCCTGGACGGAAACCCGCCAACCAAAAACCTAGAGCTAAAGCTAAGGCTAAGAGAGGGATGTAGAGAGGCCTTTCCGGCCGTGTGCGAATGAGGAAGCGGGAGCAAGAAGTTCTGCGTAAAGCAGGGCAATCAATTCCAAGTTCCTCCAATAGCAAATAAACGCGTCGGAGTACCAACGTCCGAGCATCTTGACTACATCTGGTGGGACACCACGCAGCAGCAGCTCTGTGGTACCGCCGATGCAGAAGCTATGGCCTGTGAAAATCAGGTAACCTAAGCGGGACCAAATGCTGTTGCAGCAGGTGAGGAATTTGCGGGCGCAGAGCGTGAGGTGTCCAGAAGGGGTGGTATACGTGAAGAGGGGGAAATGGGGGGGGATATTGTTTATGACAAGGTGGGATTCAAGCGCCCCATTCTGGCGGCAGATGATGATGTCCGAACCTTTGGAGCGTTTCACCTTGTCCCATGTGAGACAAAGTTTGCGTGACCCTCTGGCAGATGATGCCGGGAGGAGGTCGGAAACGGATGGAAACAGGTAGGGATTATGAGAGTGGTTCTTCTCAGGAAGGATGTCACCCAAGCGGCACTGGCCCCAGAAGGCTGTGGAGGCTGCAGCGAAAACGCATGCATCAAAGTGATCTGCTAGCGAAAGATTAGAGTGGAGAGCGGTGAGCATGTCATGGGTCACCAGGGCGCGGGGGAGGCACTTTGAAGAGGGTGGCGCAAGGTTACAGATGCCCTGGAGGATGTAAGAGAGGTGTGTACTGCCGTGGTAAGGGACGTTGTTGACTATATGCCAGGCACGAATGCTGGATAGGTCATTGCGAACTATGGATCCACCATGGATGCCAGCAGAGGACACTGCGAATGAGCAGAGAAGGGCCTCGGATGCTGGAAGGCGCTCTGAGGAGGGAACAGAGTTCCTGGAGCAGAATTCTATAAATCTAGAGACACCTCTGTTGTAGTTCATGCAGGTTGTAGGGGCCCAAGCATTGGCAATCGTGAAGTCCACTGAAGGCAAGGAGATAGTGTGGGGAGGGTTCCTGGATGAAAGAGATGATTGGACGGATGACGAGACGAGTGTAGCCATGAAAACGAGGGTCGGTTGTATGTTCATTGATGTAGTAAGGCACAGAAGGGTGGCAATCACAGTTCAAATTTCACAGGGATGACATAATGGCAGTTGTAAACTAGGTGACAAAGGAGAGTTACTAACGATCAAGGAGCAGGTACGGGAGCTAATACTGCAGGGGAGATGAAGGGCCATAAGAAAAAGGGAATATGGGGAGAGGGAGAAATAAGTTTGTCCCAGGGTGGGAATTTCCCCCTAGAGGGGCCGTCTGCCAGATTATCTACTGAACTAACCCACGAGATTGAGAACCAGATATCGAATTCATGAAAAAGAAGGAGGACCTGGTGGAGGATTGAATTCTGATGCGAGTTGTGAGAGAATCCAGAGTCGAAGGCCCCCACTACGCCAGAGTTGTCTGAGCACAGAGAAAAGGTGACAGATCGAGCGCTGGATTTGATTGCTGTGAGAAGTGTGAGTAAAATGGCAATGATTTCAGCCCAGCCGATGTCCCTACCATCGCGATTCCACCCCGGAATGAGGGGCCATGCTAGCCAGTGGTCGTCCCAGACAAGGCCGATGCCCCATGATGAGGAGGCATCGACGAAAATGGTGGAATAGTGATGCCGAAGTTCGGTTTGGAACCGATCCGAACCCGGTTTGAACCACGAACCGAACCGGAAGTTCGGTTCTGGTTCAGCCATTTGGCTGAACTGAACCGCTGGTTAAGTTTGCGGTTCTGGCACTGACATGCGGTTCAAACCGCGTTCAAACGCGGTTCAAACCGCGAACCGTAATGTATAGTTACCTACGTATATACTCATTTACTTAATTTTTCACATTTTTTTCTATGCAGTCGCGTGAACTTAGGTCATGTGACCTTAAACATACTCGCACGCAACTTCAAGTTCGACTCAACACTAACGTTACTCAACAACCACAGTGAGTAATGACTTTATTTCATATTTTACTGACATTTGTTTACATAGAACAGCCCCACAGGGCCACCTTGACCACATAAATAAGGTGCCCATGGTCGACTTCACCTAACAACCTCCCTCACGTTCCAACATGAGTCGGAGTGAATCGATGGCAGCAGCGGCAGCAGCAGCAATGGCAGTGGCAACACCACCAATGCCACCACCCCGACGACGACAACAGCGACGACGACAATGACGGCCAAATGATCCCCAGCGACAGCAACCGCAACAGCAGCAGCAGCAACCGCAACAGCAACCGCAACAGCAGCAGCAGCAGCAGCAACAGCAACGCCGGCAGCAGCAGCAGAGCAACACCGGCGGCAGCAGCAACCTGCCGCCTCAAACGCGGATGATCACGACCACTGCCGCCTACAACACCAACACCAACACAACGACGACGACGATGACGACGACAGGGAAGTTGAAGGCTGGTAGGGTGGTGTGCCCACCTACCAGCCCAGGTACGTACGCTAGCTTTAACCCGTCGACAACTTGCTAACCACACACCTCGCAAACCCGGGCTGACGCGTCAACAGACGTGCAGACATCGTTTGCGAGGAATTCGGCATGGCAACGATGAAGAAGGACGCGGAAAGGGCCAACAACGGCAACAACCACGCACAAAAAAAACGCGGAAAGCGAGAGAACTGGCCGCGGAAAGCGAGAGAACTGGCCGGGAGAGTGGTGCACCCACCCCGGTCGCCAGGTAAGTCTTTTTTCGTTTGCTGTCAAATTTTCCCCACCACCGCAGACAGGCACGGTCCACGCCTTCGACCATCCTGCCTCCATCCGCCCGCCAATGCACCGTACCGGGCCCGAAGATGCCCCAGCCTGAAGCTACAACCACCCCACCTCCCATCCCACCTCCTGCTTCCCTGGTGAAACCCAGCGCCACATCAATTGATGTGCGCCTGGTCTTCATGAGGAGATTTGGAGGTTGGTTCGTGGTTCGAACTGGTTCCGGTTCGGCATTTGGCTGAACCGAACCAATGGTTTCGGTTCTGGTTTTCCAAAAAAGTCGAAAAACCGGACCGAACCGAACTTCGGCAACACTATGGTGGAAAGGGAGGAGGGAGGCCAAGCCAAGATGTTCATGCTGCACCAAGAGCAGGAGAGCTCATCGTGCCACCACGAAATGTCAGAAAGGGTGGGGGAAGGAATGTGGAGCTTAATGAAGGTGGATGGGCGAGAAGCAAATGCCACCAAGAAGCGGTAAAGCGATGGGAGGTGGGAATGGCTTGTGAGGATAACAACTGAACAGTGGTTGAGGGAGCCCACAATGGATTCGCACTCTTTGTGTGTGACGGAGGCACTGGGGACCCAGCTGGCAAGTTTCGCTAGAAACTTCAAGCACCTGGGGTTGGGGAGAGAGACAGTCCTTGCAACGAGGTCCCAGTGGAAGCTGATGTAGGTAAAGGAGGAGGTGAATGGGATGCATTTGCCAGGTTTGGTAGACCAAGGCCACCCTAATTCTGCTGCAGTATGCCAGATCAGGGACTTGTCATATGAGTAAATCCAAGGGCCTTCAGTGCTGGGGTTGATAGGAAAGTGCCAAAAACTGAAATCATCAGCCCATTTGAGGATGTCATCGACTTTTCTGGAGATGTATATGTGAATGATGCCATCGGCAGCATGGCCAAAGATGCCAGACGAGCTGGTGCAGCCAAAGCAGCAGCAGTGATCCATGTGGATGTGGCCCTTCCAGGCGACGCATATGTGCAGTTGGTCTTTGGGGGCTATGGGCATGCAACGGTGGGCAGAGTTGACATCGAATATGGCCACCTCAGTGCTGGGTGGGGCATTGAGAACTCGTGTGAAACAGTCAACAAAGGTGCCTCAGTTGCAGGAAAAGGCAGAGGAGTTGATTTCAGAGTTGACTGATGGCATCGAAGTGTCATTGCGAGGGAATGAGTGGTCTTGGATGAGACGAGGCTTGAGTGGTTTATCGAAGTTTAGGCCAAGAGGGGAGGAGCGATAAGGGCCAAAGAGGGCCAGAAACTCCTCTGGCGAATAAGCGCAAGAGTATCTGCCTTCCTTAATTTCGTTCGAGATGTGGTTATCAATAATGGAGGGGTTTTCCAGTGCAGATTTATGATTATCAGGAGAAAAAACTTTGGAAATAGAGGATGAAACACTGATGTGAAAGCCGAAACATAAACCTTCAGGGACATCAGAGAAACTATCTAAAACACCAGCAACAGAAAGAAGATCATGCCATTTGTCTGCAATAAGGGGGGTGATGATGGGAAAATATCTAGACTTGAGGGTGGGATTGGTTGTAGAGCCGCAGACAGAGCAGACGTGGGAGTAGAGGCATGAATCCGCAAAGGAGCAGCCAGCATGACCATTGAAGTGGAAGCAGACCCAGATGTCATCTGCTGCTTTCCAGTAACCATTGTCGCCCTTTGTGAGAAAGCCATTACTAGGCTCGGGGCATTTATGGCCACTATGGAAGCCTGAGAGGCAGATGAAACAAAGGGTGGGAGTGTTGGCAGCTTTCACAGGAGTTGAGGAAGTGCCTCTGGAGGTGGCACGAGAGGGGCCCCAGGATTGACCAGCTGGCGAGCCCTTGGATGAGCCAGGCGGTTGGGGGCAAAAGGGTGCAGAACAGATGCTGTCCACAGCACCCCACATGGCTATGAGCTGGAGGGATCAATCATTATCAACAATTTGGTGCCAAAGCTGGGAATGGAAAATGGCAGGGGAGAAGGAATTGGAACACTGAACGAAAGCTTGGCGAATCCGAGAATTGTATAGAACATAAAGGTGAAATAGATCCATGAAGTCATGACGGCTGGTGATGAAGCAGAAGTGGGATCAAAAGGCGTCAGCGATCTGATGCTTCTCAGGGGAGTTAAGATACTGCTCAATCAAGTTGCAGAGGTGAGGCCAGGCCTCCCAAAAATCAGAGAGTGAGATCTCTAACTCGCCGGCCATGTCCAAAGTGGACTGTTGAATCTGAAGGTGGCCACCATCACCAAGCGCGAGAGTATCGCCGGTAGAGGAACTGGTACAGGGGCAATATAGTGCCATGCAGCAGTGAGAGTTTGAGAGGAGGTGAAGAGGGAAATGTCTGTGCCACCCCTGCTTGAGAATCTTAATGATGCTGGGAGGAAAGAAGATGTCATTGAGATCCAACTGCACACTGGTGGATGCCAGGGTATGAAAACCTGATAGAGCACCAGGCAATGTGAATTCACCCGGGTGCACTGTCAAGGGCAGTAAAGTGAGCAAAGGCTCGAAAGGGGCTTGCAAACTGAGCAGGGGGTGCAGAAAAGGCACATAAGGTCCTCAAAAGAGGAGAGGGGGCCAGGAGTTGGCCGAAGCGTGCATATATGTGCAAAGGAGTGGGAGCAAGGGAGAGAGGGACTCACCTAAGGTGTTGATACTGATGCTTGGGCTTCTTGGGAGTGCATGGGGGCTAGAAACATGGAAGGAGTGGGGGCGGGGATCTGGAGGTGGCGAAGGAGGGACGCTGCGTCAGGGACGATGCCATTCCTCATTGAGTTGATCACCATGGAAAGGGCGAGAGAGAAGGTGGAGGCAACGTCCAGGTCAATGGGCCGTAATGAGGGTGGGGTAGTGGTGGCAAGCAGAATTGGCCCTTGGGCTGGAGAGGTGGCTGGAGGGGCAGACGGGGCAGTGGGTGGAGGATTGGTGATAGTGAGAGTCGAGGTGAGGGGTGGTAGGTTGGTGGCCTTGAGGGTTGGGGAATAGATGGAGTAGGCGGGGGGACAGAGGTAGGTGGCACGGTGTAGTAGTTGTGCCTGGTCAGTCACGTGATCAGGTTCCCACGGTTTGACCTAGTTAGTAGCCTTCCAGATGTAGTAGTCAGTCCATCCTTCCTATCCAGTCGACCTTTCCCTCAAGTCCTGCGTGAGCCCCCGGAGTGGTACCTCGGTACCACTCCAATGTGGTGATGAGAGTGTTCTTCCACTCCACGCCTCTCTCTTTTTTCTCTCGGGTTCCCACTCCTTACGACTTTCTCGCGAGACGACCTTTTTTCGGCCTCACCACCCACTGCTGTGCAACCGCGCATTTTCTCTTCACTCATGGCCGTACAACACTCAAATTACCCCCCAGTGCACATGTTCAACCCAATAGGGCCCCGCGTCGCCCCCCGTTGACCCAAAAAACATGCCCGCGACCCTTCTCAGCACCCAAGCGGCAGGCCACGTCACTTTTTTCGACCCCCGAATTTCCACTTTCTTTAGACCCAGCCATGTCCAGACAACCCCCCGCAACTTCGTTCGACGTTCCAGAGCCCTGCGTTCCCCATCAGGATCCCACGTAGCCCGCTACTGCGAGTTTAGGACAACCCAATGAAAATCGCAGCGCCGCCGCACGGACCCCGTTTCTCGTCACCCCCACCCCTACACAGACCCATTCGACTCCCTGCACACTCGTCCCACCGGCCAGGACCCCCCGTTCCCCTCCATTGTGCCAAACGAACCCCCACCGTCGTTTTCGGACACCTGAGCCACGCGCCACGTCACCATCGCGCGGCCCCGTTCTGCCAGCACAACCGGCCCCAGACCAGCTCACCAATCTCGCGGCCCACCCCCCAGAGCACCCTGCGTCTCGCTAACGCCCCGAACGAGCCCCCACCGCCGTTTTTGGTCACACCACGGATCCGTCACGCCCCCCCGTTCTTTCGTGTACCCCAGCCTCACACGGACCCATTCGACCTCCCGTGCCCTCGTTCCACCGGCCAGGACCCCCCGTCCCCCTCCATTGCGCCAAACGAGCCCCCGCCGTCGATTCCAGACACCCGGGCCACGCGCCACGTCACCATCGCGCGGCCCCGTTCTGCCAACATACCCAGCCCCGGATCGACTCATGAAGCTCGCGGCCCACCCGTTCACCATCCCGGAGCACCCCACCTCAATCCAATACCACCGTGCCCACCGTTCCCAGACCCCCACCGCGTTCCGCCACGTCACCATCTCTTGGCCGGATTCTTGCACCATACCCGGCTCCTCGAGCCCTCGTTCAGCTCCCCGCAACCTCGTTCTCGACCCTGGCGACTTCCCCGACCCGTAGGGACCCAAACGAGTCACCGCCGCGACCACTTAGCACCCCATCGCTAGTCCCCTCATATCGAGAATCCCCGATGCCACCGCATGGCCCAATGCACCCATATGTTTTCCCTTTCCCCCGTTTACACTGTACCTTGTCCCGTCCCATCCCCTTTCCCCGCCCTCAACATTTATTGGATATTCGACCTATCTACGAACCATCACTGCTCGACAGCACCGTACCTATTTACTTTCGCATGAACCACCCAGTCTATTTTCGGATCACAAGAACTCACACCCTGGGCTACAAGAACTTATGGTTTTGAACGTTTTTATCCTACCCTGCGATGTGAGTCCCAGAGGCATTCGAGGATGGAGGAGCAGAGCAGAGTTACAGTTTGGTCATCTACCACCCCCAACGATCTTGGAGGACGATATGGTCCCGCCTCACGTATAAGGCCCGGGGCATCGTGAGGGACTGGGAGTCGTGACTGGAGAGTTTTTTTCTTGGTCAGTTTTGTTTTGCTTTTTGTTTTCTTTTAGTAGCAGTATGGTGACGAGGACGTCACCATGAGGAGGAGGGGCACTTGTAGTAGTTGTGCCTGGTCAGTCACGTGATCAGGTTCCCACGGTTTGACCTAGTTAGTAGCCTTCCAGATGTAGTAGTCAGTCCATCCTTCCTATCCAGTCGACCTTTCCCTCAGGTCCTGCGTGAGCCCCCGGAGTGGTACCTCGGTACCACTCCAACGGGAAGTGTCGAAGGCAAATGGGCAGGGGGAGGGATTGTGGAAATGGGAGGAACTGCAGGAGAGAGGGGGTGTGGGGCCAAAGAAAAGGAAAAAGCAGGGGTAAAGCGGGAGGGGCCAGAAATCACAGCCAGTCGAGAAGGGCCTGCGGAGGCAGATAGTTGGGGAGCTTTCCCCTTAGCTGCATGTGTAGTCCTGGTGGTGGGGAGCATTGGCTTAGCAGGAGCTTTGTGGGATCGTTTGGCCAGCAGGGCACTGGGAGCCAAGGGAGCATCTTCTTCGATGGGGTCGAGAATGAGGGGGCGACGGTGGGATGGGGATGGAGGCAAAAAGTCCGTGAGGATCTGATCAATTGTGTCTAAATTGAGGTCGTCTGCTGGAATGCCCAGGGAGGATGTCCTGGCTATGGCAGAGGGAGAGGAAGGGAGAGTAGCGGAAGGGAGAGTGGTGGAGGTAAGGAGAGAAAGGGGATGAAGGTTGGAGGCAGGTGCTGGACCCGACATGAGGCAAAGAAGGTGTGAATGGCAAGGCAAAACGAGGCCAGAAACCAAGAAATAGAGATCTGTGGATGAATGAGGCATGTTGTGATGGTGCCTGATCTGGGGATCAGATTGAGACCGGATCAGGAGCTGCCCCTTATATAGGCAGCTTGCAGAGTCTGAATGTCACGCCACAACACAAGTCTGTGCACTCTTCACACGCTCTGAGTGCATTCATCTTATAAGGACCGAACCCACCAAAAAATTTGGCCCAGCATCTCTGATATTATGGTTCTAAAAAACCCTGCTACTCAAAACTGGTTCTTGAGAAATGTGTTTCCACGGGCTGTAACAATTTTTGAGTGTAAACACATATGTGTGTTTGGCTGTAATATGGTATGCACTTAGACCGTATACAGTACTGTACCTATCTGCCCTTTCTTCATGTTATATACGAACTCTGTTTTCCGCAATTCTGAATTCAAAGTCACGCCTTCCAGATTTAGTTTTTTTTTACTGTTGTATATGTATTCGTTTAGGAAGGTCAAATTCAAGTGTTCCAAGTACGCAATGTCGCCGACCTGATAAACCTAAGCTTCGCAGCCCTCAGGCTTGTACAAGCGATTCAGTGGAAGGACCGTAGTGGAAGGCACATCCTTGTGACAAATGACCGATAAGCCCTAGACCAACTTTTGCAAGTGAGACTGAATTACTTAATCAACATTTGTTGATCAACAGATAGACGTTCATTCTTGAGGAAAAAGTATCACCAAAGCTAAAGTGCCATGATGGCTCATGAAGTGAGTTTATCACAATATATTCAGGGGAGAAAAAGAACTGGGTAATTAAATTCTCATTCACATTTTTGTTATCATACTGAATTATCATCTAGAAACTCTACAGAAAACCTGGCACTCTCCGGTTTACTCGTTTTTCAAGCCCAACATCACCATTGAGTATCACAACGGTCGCTTGTGTCACTTCTTCACATGCACCGCATGCAAATGCAAGATGGATGCCGGTGGTGTCTGTTGGTTCCAAGATTCAAAGGACAAGACGTCTACAGCCAATCTCTGACACCACGTGCTCAAATGCTGGGGTGAAGAGGCTGTGAAAGGTGTCATGGCCAGTGGTCCTGGTGATTCTCCCTCCATTTTTGCCCTCTTTGCCCGAGGCAGCCAGAAACCAGCATACTACTCACATCGTGTACACACGAACCCAGAAGTTTGGTAAGTTTTTGGATGATTCACATGTTCACACGTTGCTAATTGCCTCATGCAGCGCACACCTCGTGAAATGGGTCACTGAAAGCAATCGCCCCACTAGCATTATCGAGGACCAGGAACTCTGAGAACTTCTCACTGCTGGACATCCAAACATTGTGTTGCCATCGCCGGACACGATTTTGCATGATATCAAAGCTGCATTTGAGAAGTGTCGAGGGAGGATTGCACAGCTTCTACAAGTAAGCTGCGATTGACAGTGCACTATCTTACATACTTTAACAATACGTAATTCAGGAGCACCCTGGGCATGTACATTTCTTGACAGATGCCTGGACTTCTCCCAATCACCGTGCATTCGTCGCTTGGACCATCCACTTTGAATATGAGGGTAATATGCTCACATTCTTGCTAGATATCATTGAAGTACCTGAGGTAAGTCTACGCTATCTCCGACTTATATTTAACAATAACTAACACACTAATGCAGTCTCACACGGGAGAAACACTTGCAACCACTTTTCAAGCGATGCTTGAACGTTTTGGGTTACATGATAAGGTCTGGAGTTGTTTGGTAACCTATGTAAGCATGCTGACAATTCTCTTGTGTACCTCCATCAGATTCTTGCATTCAATGGCGACAACATCAGCTCAAATGACAAACAGACCAAGGAGCTCGCCAAAAAGAAAAATTCCTTTGATGTTTGCAACCGTGCTCGATGCTTCAATCATACCATGCAACTGGCTGCCCAGACTCTCATCAAACCATTCAGAGTATGCCTGACATCATCAGCACTCGAAGACAACAACATGCCAGAGCTTGAAGCATTAAAGCCAGAGGTTCCTGAAGAATTTGAAGATGGCATGAGTGATGTTGACAATGATGAGGATGGAGAACCACTCGCTGCAGATGTAGAGGACGACGGCATTGACGAATTAGCAGAATTGAGCGTGGCTGACCGCGCATGGCTTTTAGAAGACACTGTGGCTGTCCGGCAGACGATCACAAAGGTCAGTCGCACATCTATTGTGCCACCATCAACTAAAAGTCTTAAAGATTCGGCAGCTCTCATTTGCCATCATCAATTCAACTACGATTGCTTTACCTGCTTGGCGAGATGCTTGCAAGGCCCACAATATGAGGGCCAACTTGATACCTCACGATGTGACAACAGGCTGGAACTCGACATATGACATGATCCATTTCGCTGTTAAGTACCGGAGCCCAATCAACACCATCACTGCTGACAAGGCCTTGAAGCTACAAAAATTTGAGCTGGATGATGAGGACTGGAAGATTGCTGGCGACCTCATTGCCGTCCTCAAGGTGGGTAAATGTCATTCTTGCATCTCGGTTGCTTGATAACAGTTATCATTAGCAATACAAACAGGCCACTATATTCTTCTCTCACGATTCCGCCAGCATTGCCAATGTCATCCCAGCGATGGATAAGCTTGACAATGGTTTGAATGCCAACACCAAACAACAAATCCACCCAGCAATCAAAGCTGCCATGAAGCTTGCGCGCACCAAGTTAAATCACTACTATTCTATGACTGATGATGTATCCTTGTATCGCATTGCAATGGGTAAGCATGTTCCAACAGCAGGGACAGTACCTGATGAGATTTCTTTTAGTTCTTCATCCAGGTCTTAAACTAGAATATTTTCATCGTCAGAAATGGGAAGATGACTGGATTGCAGCAGCTGAAAATTTGACGCGAGAGGAGTATGTCAATGCTTATGAAAATTGTATTGTGGGCGATGAGGAATCCAGCGATGAGATTAATGTAAGTTGTCATCTTAATTCGTAAAATTATGGCTGACCCTAACAATATAAATAGGATGACAATGACGATGACTTTGGTATCATCGGTGTTGGCACAAAAATGACAAAGTGATGCGAGTTCGACAAGTACATGGCACTTCCAGTTGTCAATGTCAAGAATCCGCTGCAGTGGTGGGTAGACAATTGCAAGGACTTTCTGAACCTCTCATGGATGGCTTTGGATTATCTAAGTGTGCCGGGTAAGTGTCACCCTCCCTGGTTCTTATCACCAAATGACAACAGTGTCATGTAGCAACATCCACAGCAGTCGAACATGTGTTTTTGCAAGGATGGCAACTTCTTCATTTCACCCGTAACCGGCTCTC
Organism: Hygrocybe punicea; assembly: GCA_963556145.1. Lineage (NCBI taxonomy): Eukaryota > Fungi > Basidiomycota > Agaricomycetes > Agaricales > Hygrophoraceae > Hygrocybe > Hygrocybe punicea. The sequence goes on from OY744469.1 coordinate 6,288,779, forward strand.
ACCGTCCTCTATCCGTGCATACCTTTGCTTGGGATCCTGGTCTAGGCAAGATCTTGTGGTGACCGAAGATTTGTTAGATGTCATCAAGCAGCAGAAAAGGAAGCATGGTTCAGAGGAGAAAAAATAGTTTTGTTTGTAGTTAGTGGTATACCTGGCCTGATGGCCCACCAGTGAATCAAATAACCACAGGTAAATTAATACCCCGGGTTTCAGTGACACACTGCGGTTGTAAGGGGTGTGTTTGTACCCTTTACCCTGAGGGGCAGGGGTGCCGGGGGTCAGGGTTGGGGTTGGGGTTGGGCCTGGCCAACCCCTACCATACCCCTGCAGAACCCTAATCATCCACAATGAGCTTCAAGATGGGCTGGAGTTCCTTGGCTGTTGGTTCTGTGGGACCTGGTGTCATGACTGTGATGATGAGGTTGTTATGGTGGTAACTAAGTGATGTTTTAGCAAGCAAAGTTGAATTAGCATTGTTCAAACTTCAGAAGACTCACTGAAGACTGTGGGTAAGATTGGCAACACAAAATGAAATAACACCAGATGATTGTGATGGTCCAAATACACTCGTTTTTCTCCCAAACCTAAAAAAAGCTCATATCAGTGAAAAAAATATTAATAAATGACTCACCAATCAATAGAGATCGTAACGCCTAAGCGCAATTCCGCAGCATCATCTCTGGCATTAAACCATGGCTTACCATCAGGTCTGGGTATGGTTTTCCAAACATTCCCTTCCCATATTTCAGTCTTCTCTCCCTGAGTCCCTTGGAATGTACGCCAAGACTAGCATGACTGTTCATTTCCACCATGATTGAGAAAACTAGGAAGAGCCATTGATAGAAGTTGGACTGGAACTGCAAGCTTAGGACATGGTAGCGGATCCTTTGTTCCATGAAGCTGTGCAAAAAGGGTAGTGGCAGCAGGGCAAAAGAGTTGCGTGTTGCAATTGGAACATCTCACATCAGTATGAGTATCAGGGCCAAAGACTGCATGACAGGACTCACATGATGGATGAATGTTGAATCGATCACCCAAATCAAGCCGACTGAATACAGTATGGAGGGTTCTTGGCAGAGGTGTTTCAGGAGGGACAAGCTGAAGGATCATGAGGATTTGGCCAAGACAGATTAAAGCAAGCACACAACCATGAAATGTGAGGTGATAGTGAGCATGTAACAATGCAATCAGGACCAAAATTACATGAACATACCAGATAGGATGGCTCGTTGTATAGATCTCCCGAAGTGGTTGTATTCGTAAAGGTCTGTTGTCTTCGTGAGAGATAGAATTATTAATGGATGCCTGGATTTGTTGCACTGGTACCGGGCTAGCATCATTGCTGGCAGGATCAGTGAGTCCATCTCAACAATATATTGCATCAGCATCATCCTCAGAAATGTCAGAGTGCCCAGATTCAGCTGGCACGAGGGCATGATCGACAAGTTGAGGGTTCAATTCAACAGACATCGGTGAGACAACATGGGGTTCTGGTGATAGCATTCGTAAATCAGATGGTTTGAGTGCAGGATTAGTGTGTTCATGAGCATCAATAAATGGGGACATGCTGCATTGTTTGTAGTCAAGGGTGCAAAGATCACTTGCACGCATGCTAATGTCTTCATCGACATCCTCTGCATCCTCCAGAGCATCTGGAAATGGGGTTGGACTGTGGTCATGCCTGCAGCATGTCAGTATAATACCAAAATGAGAGATTGCTCATACTGAACAGTGGTAGCCAGACGGTTGAGTCCTCCCTGTCCATGAGTTCAGGGCAGGATGTGATAGATACTAGATGGTCCTTGTGGCCCTTGCCCCTGTGAGCCACATAGTGTGACAGGACTGGGCAAAATGGCCTGCTGAGGAGCTAGGCTTTGTCGAGCCCGCCCCCATTGTGATATCTGTGAAGCAAAGAGGCTTTTTGCCTTGACATGGTTGATGTGAAGTGAGGCTGGGATTAGCTGTCCCTTGCCCCTTGGATCCTCTTGTTTGTACCAGTCACACTCACATAGGACCAGGTGTTGACTTGATAGTGTTTTTGCATTTGGTTGATTGCTGTCCATGTCTCATATGTGTTGAGATTATGGATGATAATATTATGTGGAGAGGACAGCTATCAGGAGAGGGCAGGGAGATGTTAAAGGCCACACGAAATAAGCTCAAGCTCGAGGCCAAAAGCCAGAGCTTGAATGACATGCGAGCACACAGTATAGTTCTGATAAGCCATATATTGCAGCCAAGAGTAGTACATGGGGTGGTGGTTATATGGAGATTTGGAGACAATGGAGTGTAGCTATTCTGCCAAGTAAGAGGGAAGTTGAAGATTCAGTGATCAACAAGCAACGCAACAAGTCACGCATCGTCAGCAGTCTGTTTACGATGTGTACATGACCTTGTTGAATTACATATAATCATATGCATTTTCAGATGCAGCTGAACTCCACCTACTCAGCTGCTCAACGTAGTGATTGTTTCATCTGCCATATCTGCAGTGGGTGCAAGTGACTGTGGGGCTGGGTCTGTGCTCTTTTTTCCATATGTGTTAAGCTCTTTTTCTCTCAGCCCTGTGCTCATCTCACGCTAAGCATACTGTGCAACATATCTCAGGGCAAAATGCCCAGGTTCCCGATGGTGCAACAAGCATGAGCCGTGCATGAACAAACTGCAACATGCTGGATGAATGGAGTGGTTTATTGGGGAGCAAGATGGATCTGAAGTGGGCAGGGTAGTTGGCAATGCATCGGACTCATGTTTCCATCATTGTATGTTCATGTTCATGTACTTTTTTCTTTCTAACGCTGGACTTTTTCATCTTTTTCATTTTTTTCATTTTGCTATTTTACTACTGGGTGGGATGGTAAAACAGCATGATATTGGTTCAGAAAGTACAGAATACACATGAGCTGTGAGTATGCATGGGTGTTTGACTTGATTTCACAGAGATAAAGACAATAAAAAGGTGATGGAGCACATGATGCTGAAGTAGTAAATTGAGACCACCCGCCTGCCTCTCCCATGCCCTGATCCCTCCGTTAAGTCGCATACATGCCAGGGAGACTTTAGGTGCCTCGATCGTGGGTGGTGGTGCTCACATGTCAATTGGGGCCCCTTGATGCCAATACATTCTGAAAGTGTTTTGCGTCAATCGGACATGTTCCTGCCCTCACCTATAGAATGTATAAACTGTAGAATACTTCAGAATTAGCTTTGCACAAGTGGATCCTGAGCTATAGCTCACCAAGAGTTGTTCAGTGCCCAAAATGATGAATATTTTGGAACAGTTTTCTCACAAATTTTATTACAGTGAGAATATCTCAAGCGCCTATGTGGACACCAAGAAACTGTGGAATATCACATATGGCACAGGCGATGTCACACGGTTGCCATGTGACAGATAATTATTGTTGTCATCAATGGCCTTGCTCTCTCTGTATGTACTCGATGGTTCAAGTTGATGCTGCCACTTACTTACTGACACAGTCCATATGCAGTCACTATCCAATCAGCAAGTCATCACCCCTATTGAAGCTTTGGCTAAAAAACTTTTAGGATTACTCAAGGTGGCCATTACCTACATCCTACAAAATTTCTCGAGTTGTTGAACAAACACGATCATAGAGAGATCACCTTTGGCAGACTTTGATGCCTTGAAATTCGCGACACCAATATGCTTATTACCATTCCCAACATCTCTAAAATCAGATTCTGAGAAGGAGTTGTGGCTTGGTGACAGTGATATTGGATATCCAGAACCGCACAGCCATCTTCAACACTGGCACCCCTCTGGTATTCTGGCTTCACAAAGCTGATGCAACTGTCATTCACCCTACCATTGAAGAGGCAAAAATCAGATGAACAACTTTTAGGCAGCTTCACTCTCCCATGCTGCATGCACAACCAATGCCACCATTTCCATGACATTCGGCGGGAAATCGTTCACCATTGACCCGCGAGATTTTTGGGCTGAAGGACAAGTGGATGACAACGACAATGATCCCACAGGAGATTTCCATGTCTGGAATCTTCATCAGACATTGATGTCCTCGATCATATCGGTCCTGCGGCACAAGTGGCTGGTTTCGCAAGTCCTTTCATTGACTCGGCTCAAGCATGGCACTTTCTCCCCCAGAAGAAATACTGATGGTGCTGTTGGCATCATCGCGGCTACTGACAGACAAGTTTTTGCATTCGAGGATGGATGGAGTGTTGGACAGTGTTGAACGAGAGAGTTTGGCCTTCTTGAACAGTCGTCCGAAAACCTTCTTTCCCTTCTTGAGAGCTGACTTGACAGAGTCAACAACCCTGGAAACAGCCAAGCGCGAACTCTTAAATGATGTAACAGATGGTGCGCCAGACTTTGAAGGAAGGGATGAAGTGACAGAAGGTGCCACAGACTTTGAAGGGGTGGCAGCGGTGAGAATCAGAGACTTTTTTTTTTTGGGCATGATGAAAATGGGGAAGTGGGCTACTTACTGTGACTACGCTATCAGAGGCGCTTTTTATCCCCTCCTTAGACCACTGTTCAATATCAGAGTATTTCATAGACAGAGAGGAGGTGAGATTGCCAATTTTGAGGGAATCAGATTTGGAACAGGTACGTAACCATCAAAGCAATATTGCAAAGCTGGATGCGCATGGAGGATATGAAAAACCCTTGAGTACCTGTAGTATACGGGTAAAGGTGACGGTGTCACCAAGGGTCCCAGGATAACACACCATGACCCTTACCCCTGACACCCTTGGGCCAAACCCACGGTTTTACCCCTACCCCTGCGGAACCCTATGGATGATCACCCTGCTATGTGCAAGATGGGTGGATTTGGTGACCATAGCCACAACCAAGCACCTTGTACAAAATGTCTTGTGACACAGGAAGATTTGTTCTCAGACAAATCACTCAGAAATGGTGAGATTGACTCTTCTCTAGTGTTGGCGAACTCAATATCCTGTAGAATTCCCACCTTATGATGGTGATGATCATCGCCGCAAGTGCTTTCAGTGGAAGGCCTTGAACACTGACAAACAGCGCAAGGACTTTTTTTCCGAATATGGAGTACAATGGACTGAGTTTGCCTGGCTTCCATATGTCAACCTTCTGCGGTACACCATCATTGATCCAATGCATAATATGCTTCTTGGTTGGTATATATTACGTTCAATGCATGAAGGTCTTACTGCTTGTTGTATAGGCCTTGTAAAGACACAATGGTACCACCAGTGGATTCTCCAGAAGCCCCAAACACTTCGTGGTGATACTACAGCACGAGAGGAAGAACTTAACCTTATTCACAAGTTTCTCAAGACAGTACGTCTTAGTGTTCCCCATTCCTTATTAATCATTATATTATTCAGTTTGAAGCGCCATTGTAGGCTGGAAGTCTTCCAACCAAGGTCAGTGAACCTGCAGGTGGAAGTTTATCCACAGATGAGTATAAATGTGCAGCAACAGGTCCTTGGGCAATAATAGTATGTTTTGGCATTTCAGCGTGATTGTCATGGTGACTAGTGGTGATTAGATACTGGTCGTGTAGGACAGGTTTCTTCAACAGGCACAGATGATTTTTCCAAGGCTCAGAAGACCTTTGAAGCAATGACAGCACAGTATATTTGAGACCTAGCTGTCTGGGAACAACAACACACAGCCGCATCAAGGAGTTGGCAATCTAAAAAAGCTAAAGCAAAGCCAACACCGCCAAAGCAGCCACTTCCACAGATGCATGAGGATGAGCCTGTTAACTTCCTCTGTCTTGCCACAACCCTCAAGCTACTCCTTGCATGAACAGTAACTGAGGATACCATTTCTCGTGGAGTGGGGCTTCTGCAGGACTACCTACTGAACTTTAAGGAGGTAAATTTTTACTTGTTATTGAGGTTACTGTTGATTTGGTTCTCTTAGATTTATGGTATCGATGCTATGAAACCAAACCATCATTGGGCTGTTCACTTACCCGATCAGCTTCATGATTATGGGCCAGTGTATAACTTCTGGACGTTGGAGTGGGTCCGAGGGACCTCACGGAATTGGGGATGGAATCAGTCGGAAAGGTGTGAGATGGATAGGATAATGGACTGACTACCACATCAGGAACTGCTACTGACTAAGGAAGAGGTCACATGACATGCCAGGCACAACTACTACAACGTTTCTGATCGAGTGCTTGAACAAGCTACTCAAAAGCTCAAATTCAAATCATTGGATGGGTGGGCAGCTTGAAATTTCCATGATGCATGAGTTTGATCAAAGTGTCCGCCTTCAGGCTATGGTACATCAACATCAATTATTCCTTTTGAATACTACATTTTTTCCCCACAGGTCCAGTCCATTTCCAAATCACCACAAGCAGATGATGGCATGTTTATCCTTTCCATGTTGTTCCAAGATAGAGGAGAGGCCATGGGAACTTTGCAGGATGTGGCTGATGATGGTGTGTTTCATTTTACTGAAGCGTTCAATTTGTAATTTAATGTCTCTCAAGAATGTTCCCAATTCCATGTCCAACCTGGGCCAATTTCCAACCCTTCCGGAGTGCTCAGTGACCACGCTTGGGCTGCACTTTACAAATTCTACAATCAGGCGTCAAAGAAAATCCATTATCCTCTAGAACGAAATGTGCCTCAGGATCGGCATATTTTGAATAACCATGCACAGTTTTATGACTTTGCTATTCTCGATGGGCAAAGGATCACTCCACTATCACACTCACTCCAAAACTCAGCCGGCTCAGCCATCATTCAATATTTGTGGCACAATGAAATGCATTTGGGTGAAGTAATGAACATTTTCCATCATCCACAGCCAGGTATTATCAAATCTATTCTTTTTGCAGAGGTTCAATGGATGAAGAAGCTAAACCTGTGTCCAATCACATCAAGCAAAGACAAATTCCCTTGGGATAAGTTGTAAGTAGAGCCAGCTTCCTGTCGTATGAAATATTCATTGACAACTATAAAGTCCTCAGCTTGAAGTGGAATGCTGGCATCAACACGAGTATTGGGATCCAGGTAGCAAGTATCCCCCACTGGTTGTTGTCCCATTCGAGGGGATCATCTGTCAACTCTGTCATGGAAGCATTGAGGGATTGGACCCGGTTAGTGGATAATGACATCGCTGAATAAGGTGTGGACTGACGATATCATGCTACATCTGTAATTGTCTGACCATATGTATAGTATCCACATCCATATTATGGAGACTAGTACTGATGGTGGATAAATGAGAAAGCACTCAAGGATATGAGAACATGCTATGAGGGGTATTGTGATCTGCCATCTACTCGATATTCGAATCTCACTCGGACAATTCCTCGACTCCATCTGCATCATTAGGTTCATCCTCAAATCCTTCAGGGTTACCATATGTGAACCAATCTTTTACATGCTCTGGATACTTATCCTTAGCCATCTTCCACCAGTCAGCATTAATGCCAAAGTCATGGTGCTTGCAAAGGAGGTATCTGTGTCATTCGTCCTGTGTTATAAATGGGAATTCCACTTGAAGTTGATATCATACACAGCTATCTGACCTTTTTAGAGTGCCACATTGGTTTAATCACTTCAAGTAACTTCATTTTCTCCACAGCTTCCGGTTCCAAGTTGGAAATGCCATGCTTCTCGGTCATTCGGAGCTTCCATTTGACTCTCATTTCGACACCCTCATCTTCAGGCCCAGATGCTGCATCAGACATGTGCTGCTCGGTGATCAGGAGAGTTGGATCACACCTGTGTTTCTCATTGTAGAGTGGTACAGCTTTCATGATACGATTCACTTTCTAACAAACACTGTTCAACTATCTCCGCAAGATATGACAAAAAACACTCACTTCCTTGCGTCATCCAGCCCATCAGTTACTCCATTCATTTACCTTCAATTTTGCCTTCTTTTCACTGCTAACCTGCCCTTTATAGCATTCCTTAAAACCCCAGAAGGAGTCTTTTGCAAAATCATACAGCGTGTTCCAGTCCCATTTGTATTGCTGGTCCATCAGTTCAGGCGGGCATCGTGCAGGATCCTGATGATATGTGAGCAGGTTACTGATCTCTCACTGGATGCTTACCTTTAAATCAGTTTTGAAATTGTCAGCAATTGCATCAAACAAGGTCATGTTCTCCTTGTACAGAACAGAATTTTCAAAAAATGGATTCCAATACAATTCCTGTGTGGTGGCATTCCGACACTCAATTGTAGGGTCAACAGGCCACTCCATCAATTCCTTTGTCACTCCACAAAGCATCCAAAATTTGGCAGTAACTCGAGCCTATGGAATGTTAGCACTAAATTTTGAATTCTACATATTGGTATGCACCTGTAACATTTTTTTCACCTTTTGGGCAGCATGCGATAATGTCTTCTTCGAAAGCCCAAGATCTTCACCGTCATTTTCATTATCATCTGTCAGCTCATTCGCAGCAGGCTGCACAGCTCTGGTGGGTCAACGATTTCCTTGCCGAATGGCAGCCCTTTCACCCTTATCAATGTCCCTTGGCCTGCAAAACCTCCACATGCAGGTTGGTTGCATTGTTCAGTATGCCTCCCTTCAATTGCATCGAGACATTCTTGTATGGAATTTACTGCAGCTGAAATCTCTACAAGAACATTGCTATGAGAACCCTGAGAAGACCGGCGACGAGATAATGTGCGACCATGATGACTGTTGTGGTCACAACGAGGGTAGCAAGAGCAAGAGCTGTGGCGCCAAATCACCATAATGCGAGAATCATTAGAATTGCGAGAGTTTGCTCAGGAAATGCCCTGAGAGGACCTGGTGGGTATACTTGTAAATTAGTGGCCCTGAATGCACCTGATGTTTCTTACCTAGCAGCATTCCTTCTTCCATTTATTTCAGGCCTGCGTCCCCTACTGGCCTGATGCCTGTTCCAGTAAGTGTATATAGTCACTTATTCCAAGCTGGAATGACTTCTTACCTTCCACCACACACTACAGTTCCCATCCTACCATGTAGTTGTTGACTGGGAGATGAATTGGGATTTCCCCAGGGCCCATCCGAATCCTGGTCATGAATCCTTGGTTGTTGGAGCCTTGGGTCAATAGGCACCTCAGCTTTGGCATATGCAGCACTCAGCCTGATGCGTTCCTGGATGCTCAACAACTCCCAAACATGGGGTGGGATGCCTGAGGGAGGTCCCAGGTCCATGGTGGGCATGCAACGAGCAAGAGGAGTCCAGCAATCACGAGAATGAGAGGATTGTAGGGTGTATTGTAATGTACCATGTGAAATTCACACACATGACCTAGAGCCAATTAGAACATAAAAATATCATAGTTCAACAATGAATATTAATGAATAGTCAGAATAATGTGGCTCCAACGAGGTGACAAGGTTGAACTGAGGTCAAGCTACATCAGAAGGGCTTTCAAACAGAACCTTAAGGTATACTAACTACTCACATTTCAATGCCCTCTCACTTAGAGAACAAAGCAATGCTAGTGGAGATTCAATTTAGCCTGTATATTCATACCCCGTGTATTCTATCCACAGGGAAATAGCAGGTGGTCGGTGAATGTAGTCCATTCACTAGTACCCTGTATATTTGAGTGCCGACTACAAGTCACTATCTAACCTACAGACATTAAGTTGCCCTTGTACTAGGTGGGGCCTCAATGCAGTGAATGTTCATTTTGAATGTTTATGATGACAATTTTGTAGTGCAAGTCATTGATTTGGTCCCCTCCGACTATTGAGAGTCATTCAAGTGCGATGGGATAGGACATTGAGTGAGTTGTATAATGGCGTGAGAAAAAGTCACTGAATAAAATAAAGATGCGATTGACTAGAAGACTACCATCCCAAAACCGCTTGTTGGTGAGGATAAGAACCTCCCAGTCAGAGTAAAGGTTCTCCTGGCTAGGATAAAGGTCCTCATCATCCATACTCTTTACCACCACTATGTCATTGGTGTCCAAAAACTCTAATTTGAAGGTGGTTGGCCAACCCATGTTCCATGGCCAGCCAATATATCCCTCTGCTTTGGCCAACTCATGTCCACCAGAACATGAACCCCTCAGCCAAGCCATCTGCCCTGGAGGAAGATATTGGTCAGCCAAGATTGGCTGGCCCACTTGGAGAGGGAATTGTCCACCTCGGCTGACCAAATGTATCATGGGAAAGATATGCTGAAAGGGCTCCATTCATTCACGACTTTTTTGAGTTTCACGTCATAATACAGTTTCAAATGGGCTTGGCATGGCATCAGTTTGTGCTGCCTCTTGGCATAGAGATCGAGAAGGCCATGCTGTCCCTCTATGCTAGACGCACTCACTTGACTTGCTATCCTCATACTTGAACTCGTGTGCCATGTGATAGAACAATTTTTAACTGTATCAGTAATCAAGTCATTCACATGAAAAGAAGAATCAAAATAGAAACAGAACATACCTGCACCTGCCCCCACATGGTTTGGTTGCAGGGGACCCTTACAAGGTCTGCCTACTGGACCAGCATTTGATCTATTTGGGCCTCTTTGATGGCTGTGAGGTCATTTTATTGGCACATTGGGACCCAACATAGATTCCATGATTTGGATTGGTAAAAAAAGAAGCAGCAGGTTGGGGACTCAGATATACAATGTGTGAGGCTTGATGTAGTGAGCTTGTGAAAGACTAATTGAGCAAAGGCTTTATAAGCGAGTTAGATAACATCATGTGTTTATCCCCAAAAGTTTGTTATACCTCTTTGGGGAGAAACCACGCAATCGACAAATTAATCTTTCCTCTTCTCTGCCCCTCACTGTTCTCCTCAGTCCTCTCACTTGTGAGCCCAATGGAAATTTTTCTGACCCACCCACCTTCCCATATATTATCATTAATGTGTTTGGTTGAGTTAGTGATGGACAGGTTCAGTTCAGTCTGGTTCAGGCCAAAAAAATCTGAACCTTGAACCAAACCTAAGGTTCAGTTCAGTTATGCTGAACCTTGAACTGAACCTTAGGTTCAGGTTCAAACAGGTTCAGTTCAGGTTCATGCTGATCTGAACCCTGAACCAAACCTGTAAGTGTATCATAGGGCTAGATTACATTTTTATTCAGTATAAATGCCTTTATTTTATGCCTTGTGGTTGTATGGCATGAACAAAGAGCAAATTGTACATTTGTATGACTTAAAGCTAACATGTTAAAGAAATTAAGCTTATCAGCTTCAATGTTGCAACTGTGGTACTTAAAAATAATGATAATATAATACATCATACATACTTGAGGCTTACCTTGGCATAATCCTCAGATATTATACAATCTATGTTCGTGCATGCAAGGTATTGGTGATATAAGGGGAAGAGGTGGTTATTTGTAGTTAAATGGGTAATTGGCTTTTTTGGGGGAAAAAACATGTGGGGGGTTTTTCAAATCCGAAACAAGAGTCCAAACCTAATCAGAGTCTGGTGAGCTGCAACTCCCAAGGTATTAGGAGCCCAGCGACGCATTAGGCGAAGCAGACTCCCCATGATTAGGAGGTGGGTGACATTACTCACAGTATCAGCAGAGAGGAGGCATTGTGTAGCGTAGGAATGGTTCTAGGATTGGGGATCCTCAGAGAGGTCTCCGCCGCTTGCGCCGGAGCAAATATCCGTGCGAATATCCAGGCAGCTGCGGTTGTCACGGGCGCGCGCAGGGGATCTGGATCTGCGGTGTGAGTCGCTGGGTCGGTTCACTTCGTGGCTGCACCGGGAGGGGGGTATATTGGGATTGCCTACAGGTGGGATTGGGATGCGCTGATCCGCCCGGAAATCCCGGTCGTTGTCTTTGATTCATCAGTTGTCCCAATAGACTTCCTCTTTGGTCTGGCGTAGTACGTCTTCATCGATGATGGATAAGTTGTATGTGCCGGCGGGTGTGGGGATGGCGATGTGCCAGAGTCATCGCTGGCGTGCTTGGTAGAGGATCAGCGTCTTTTGGTCTAGGGGGTCACGGGAGGATCTCATCTTGTGAATTTGAAGTTTGCCCCAGAAGGAGGCGAGCATGGCAACGTGGTCGGTGGGCCAATCGGCTTCTTCCATGGCTACTATCATCCTTGGAACGGCTTGGCAAAAGTCTTCCCATTTGATGTCTTTGTCGTCGAGCGCTTTGTTGGCATTATGGGTGGAGGCGGCGGGGACCCAGGAGGTGGAGCCGTCCACCTTGCGAGCAATGACCATGGCGTCGTCATCCACGGAGGCGGGGTTCCAGAGGGCCTCATCGAGGCCGTCATTAGTGTAATACCAAAGCTCTACATATTCACCTTTGTTCATCTTCCTGGTGGCGTAGGTGGAAGGGATGACTGGGGTCGTGGTGGGCATGGGGCGGTCAGGGATCGGGATGTATTTGGTTTTGTTCTTCTTCATCTCTTCCTTACGGAGGGTTTGTTGTTCTTCGGCCGTTGCGATGGCTAACTGATCTGCTGCGACTTGGGCCAGGGCGAGTTGTTCTTCCTGTCAGATGATTTCATCGTGTATCTGGTCGCACCATTGCTGTTTGTCAATGTTGTTCCCGAGCTGCCAGATGTTCGTTAGTATCTGAATCACTTGGGCCTCGGTTGTGTGAGTGTTGACGAGGGGAGCCCGAGTAGGGGCATAGGCAGCGGAGGCGTAGTCGGGGCAGTGTGCGAGAGCGGGGTCGAAAAGAAGCGGAGGCATGATAGGTAGTGAGTGCGGAGGAAAGAGAGGGGAAAGAAAATGCTCTGTTAGGGCAGAGAAGAACTTGAGCGATGCAAGTTGTCGATGGGCAGAGATGAGGATCACTGCGCCACAACTTGCTAAATTCGTACATAGACATAATTCTAATTTTACACTCATGTTTCGTGTATTTTAGAAAGTCACTTATACCAACTTATCCTAACAAATCCAGAGCTCAAACCCCCTGAAGGAGAGTGGCAGGATTTAATGGGGAGTTGTTAGCTACAACAAGACAAAAGTGATCATGTTTCTTCCAAAAATTAGGCAAAATTATATCACATTTGTTGAAGTTTAGGTTCAGGTTCAAACTGGTTCGAACCAGGTTCACAGAATTTCCCCCCTGCCTGAACCTTGAACTGAACCTCAGGTTCGGTTCAGGCTTCAGCTTGAACCTGAACCCTATTTCAGGTTCAGTTCAGTTCAGTTCAGAACCAAACCTATCTATCACTAGGTTGAGTCCAATTTGACATCTCTACTCAATAGTATTCATCAACAAAAATCTCTCAAATTGAGACTCTCTGGCACATTCAAGTATCTTGACTCTCCCAGATCGAAATATCTTCGCACTCTGCTCATTCTATCTGGTCAACAGTGAGTACCGGAGGTTTCCTGTCATCAGCAAAATAGCCAAGGGTAAAATTGGTATATGCAAGTTTATACCAGTTCATACAAGCCACACTCTTGGCTATGTTCCTGATGCCCTCCTTACCGTCAAACTCACAAATTATTGTTCTCCCGAGTCACTAATGTTCGATCTCCTCTTGATCTTTCGAGATCTTCCTTCTCGGCAATCTCCGAGATGCCAAACTCCTCAGCGACATTGAAAGTCATGTGACTCGATGTAGTTCGCATCTTGACTGCTGTGTACACCGGGCCTGTGTGATATAGTCCACGACGTTATCTTCTATTTACCCGTTGTTTCCAACTTTCCGTGGTCATCGTCGGAACGTTGACAGCACATCGTAATGATGTTAGCAAGACACGGGGACTGAACCCAATTTTCGGATTTCATCAAGTGACTAGGGTGCGTTTCATCGGACTTCGGTCATTCCACTCGCACCTGTCCTGGACTCGCTGGTTTGTTTTCTGAACCTGTCTCGTTGTCGTGGAATCTTACATTCCTAACCCAGCCTAGTCTAGCGGATGTTTTCGTCGCTAGTGTTTCACGTCCCAAAGTCTTCCTACAACCTGGTACTCCACATCACGGATGGTGCCTACGAGCAACCCTTTCCCCTACTTGTCTTGCGATCCGGGCTACGTTTATGCTAGTGTCCTGTTATTCGCTTCCTGTTCACCGACATTGTCGGTTCTCGGAGAGATCATCATCTCGATATATCTATGCCCTCTTCCAATATTTAAACGCAAAATTCATTCCTTCTGTCCTCCATTGCACCCCACAGTACAATAATAACCCAAGTTCAACTCGACATCAGCCTTCGTTCTCCCACCCCCCTTTCCGATTCTTCGACTGTATCCGCCATGGCATGCTCTCCCACTGCAGAACTACCCACCTTCTTTATACTTCCTGATCTCGACTCTCATAACCCCTTCCCTCTTAATTATCACCCCCAAGGTGACGATGTCGCTCATCAATCTATGACATGGCTCGATACAGGCTGCCCCGACCTAAATCCCAAACAACGCCGTGCGCTTCGTGGTCTGCAAGCCGGTGAACTCACGGCATACTGCTACCCGACCTGTTCCCCCGAGCGTCTGCGTATCGTCAGCGACTTTATGAACTATCTATTCCATTTGGACAATATCAGCGATGGGATGATGACGAGGGAAACCGATGTGCTCGCCGATGCTGTTATGAACGCATTGTGGTTCCCCGAGACGTACAAGCCTATCCAAACGTCAGGGAAGCAACAGCCGGTAAAGGAGATCACTGCTGGACGGCTGGCAAGGGAGTGAGTTTTACTTTCTTTCCCGCAGTCCTTGTGTCATCCGGTTAATTTTCAAACGGGTTCTTTCAGTTTTTGGACTCGGTGCATCCGTGACGCCGGTCCTGGTATGCAAGCGCGATTCAAGGAAAGCGTCGAGATGTACTTCGAGGCGGTCAATACGGAGGCACGGGCACGCGATAACGACATTATCCTTGATTTAGAGTCGTACATTGACCTCCGCCGCGATACCAGCGGGTGCAAGTCCGTCTTCGACCTGATGGAGTATGCTCTCGACATCGATCTTCCGGAATTCGTCGTGGCAGATCCTATCGTCAAAGCACTTAATCAGGCGACGAATGACTTCGTTACATGGAGCAATGTACGTTCGCTGACTCTCACTTGTTAACAGTCGAGATTTGAACAAAGTATCAGGATATATATTCATACAACGTCGAGCAATCGCGAGGCGATACGCATAACATGGTTATTATCCTCATGAAGCACCATGGTCACACCCTACAAAGCGCAGTCGACCTCGTTGGGAAGATGTCCCGGCAGACCATCGACCGATTCATCGAAAATCGAAAACTCTTGCCGTCGTGGGGACCTGAGATCGACCGGATGGTCGAACGCTACGTCCACGGTCTGCAGGAGTGGATAGCGGGGTCGCTTCATTGGAGTTTTGTCACTAAGAGATATTTCCAGGAGAATGGCGCTGAGGTGAAGAGGACGGGAGTTGTGAATCTGTTGCCAAAGGACTGAACTCGCAAACCTGTTCCAGAGCCTGTCTCTGTACTTTAGATTGATTGTCCATAGATATTTCGTTCACACCCACATATTACAGGTAGTACCATTATTTCCCAATAGAGGTGACGTCGTTTCTGATCGGCGGCATGTTAGAGGATCGCCGCAGGTTCTTTGATGTTTGAGGTCGTGGCACCCGCAGGGAAGGATTACAATGTGACTAATAAGTGGACTGATCACACTGGGGGTACTAGTAGCGGGCCGCCGCTTCTCACAGGGACATTTTGAACTACATATTTTTGTTGTTACCGTATAGCTACAGCTTAATGAACTTTTTTGTTTTTCGGCTGCGGCCTACATTTATGAAAAACGCTGTAAGAGTTATTTCTTCCTACAGTGTTATGCGTGTAGACAAGATGATGAATAAAACCAGGTAGATTGTATATGAAAGATGTAAAACGTCCCCCCCCCCCGGCAAGTTCAAATTCTTACTAGACGGTACCAGCAGCTACCCTGCCAGACTCCCGAAAAATCTGGAGAGCCTCCCACGCCTTCCCGGAGGTAATGCTCCTCATCGCCAATTTGGTGCCTTGCACATAATCTTCCGCCAGCCCAGCAATCACCAACAACGCCGCCGTATTCATCAACACAAAGTGCAGAATTGGCGTTAATGATTCCGGGATCGCCTCACCAGAGGTAAGCAGAGCCTTGAAAGTCTCCGCATTCTCTACCGGGGTACCGCCCACCACAGCCTGGAGGGGGTGTACTTTTAGCCCAAATTGCTCCGGATGGAGGGTCTTTTCGGTAATCTGTCCATCGAGGAGTTCCCAAGCCCAAGTGTCTCCAGCACAGCTGATCTCATCGAGTCCTTCTGCACCGCACACGACGAGAGCGCGTTGAACGCCCCCATCGCGCAAGGAATATGCGAATGTGGCGCCGATTTCGCGCTCTGCGACGCCAACGACCATTCCTTGGGGCCGTGCAGGATTGATAAGGGGACCTAGTATGTTGAACATGGTGCGGAAGGGGAGTGCTTGGCGGTAAGGAGCAATGAAAGCGAGGGAGGGGTGGTAGTGGGGGGCAAGAATGAATGAAAAGGGTACACGAGGGATGGGCATTGCGGTATCGGGACACGGCGCGGTGAATAGGCAACCAAGTGACTGTAGAAGATCAGCTGACCCTGACGAAGAGGTAGAAGCGCGACTGCCGTGCTGCAGGGTATTAATGTTGTGTTATCAAACTTATCCGAACAAAACAAAGCTGAGGCTTACTTACCTTGACGACCCGCGCACCCGCACCGGCAGCTACGATGGCTGCTGTCGTGCTCACATTGAAGGTGTTATAACCATCACCTCCTGTTCCGACTATGTCTACTACGAAGTCTTGGTCTCGATTCTGCACCACTGCCTTCAAAGCTCGGCCCCTCAAGACATCAGCAGCAGCAGCCAGAGATTCTGGTCTTCTCTCGACACGGTTGATGTGTAGAGCTGTCAGGAAAGCGCCGATCTGTGCGGGATGGACGGCGTCTGGCGTAAAGAGAAAGCTGAGGGCGTCCTTGAGATCGGAGGGGGTGAAATATTCGGGAGTTTCGACGAGCTTGCGGAGTAGGGATTTGAAGGAAGGAGGTTGGTGAGGATTGGCCTGCATGTTTGCTGAGCTCGAGCTTGTGAATTGTTAGCCTCAGGCTGGTGAAGGAAACCCGACTCGGAAAGGCTTATAATGCGACCACCACCTTTTGAAATTTGAAAGCTTAAATGGTTGAAACATCCCAGCGTCACGAAACGAGTAGGATTTCTTACCTGCAGCCTAGTTTGACATAAACATAAACATCGCCCAGCTCGGACTCGGAGTAAATCGGTCATTTTTATTCTTCACGCGCTCTCAAACTTATACAGAGATGTACTTCAAGGGCGAGTCTTATAAGAGGCTGAGGACTTGATTCGACGACAAGCAACTGCCCGGACTCGCGGCGGGAGCGTTTATCTGGTCTTACGCATCGAGGTGTACTGTTGTCCAAGTCCTCCCAACATTTTTCAAACATAGTTGCATCACACGATTCCATTTCTTAATCCCTGCATCGTACCAGTCGTCTAGCGTTTGCAACAGCGGGAAGAGCAGCACAAGCAGCGCCAGTGTCTGCCCTAGTGTCCATTGTCCTGCATAACATCCAACATTGACAAGAAGCCTGAGGCTGATGCACACCTTCACCCGGACCGATATTGTTTCTCTGGTCATTTCCGTCGATACGATGATGGGCGTAACGAATACGACTGGGATCATGGCAATCGCAGGTACGCACAAAACGCTGGAGCCGAGATAAAGAATACTGCTGGCGAGAAAGAATGAAGACAGCGACGAATACAAGCAATGAATATATGATGAACCAGAAGTGGCGAAACGATGGCTTGGTGATTACGATGTCGCGCTCGATGACATTACAGTGCTTTCGCAATTTCATGTCTCACGTGTTCAAACGTGTTGAAAATCCTGGAAAAGAAATTTAATCGTCGAAATTCTATTGCACCCTCTCAGCCTCGCAGACCACTTATAATCATACCTAAACCCCAGTGAAAAGTCCCGCTAGGTAGAAACTTTAAGATAATTTTATTTATATAATTTCTATTTGCATATGATAAAATATAGCATTTTATCGTCCCGATGGACAATCATGGAACTCCGTAGCTTCCGCACCGATGGAACTCCTTGATTCCGTGTCTAAAGATAAGAGATTCGTCTTTTGCTCTATGTCTATCTCTCTGTCTTTGATTGACCAACGGTATGTTTTCAAAATCCTGAACTTGTTGATCTGAACCGCTAGCAGAACTATGTCTGCCAACCGTCTCTACGTTTGCGACTGTTCCAAATACTGCCAGCCTCCCCGACAAGTGTCCAAACGAACGTACTTTGCCCACGCAGCCCATCGCCAAGCCCGAATCAGCTCTGCACTGGATCAGTTCCTCGCTGAACGCAACATTGATCTACAAGCTCGCCCAGCCGACATTCATGACCATGATAGTGATGGGGACGTGTCAGATAATTCTCAGGATGTCCAAGGCCATCCAGCTGGCCGTGAAGACCATGATGTGCAGATGCACGACGACTTCAACGACATCTATGCTGACGCAGTACTTCTACCTGTCGATGCAGCGCAACCTGATGATGTTGAGAATATTTACGTCGATCCCATCCAACCGGTGGAGCAGGAGGATCATGCACCTGCACCAGAGGACGATCTGGCGGATGGAGTGGTGAGTCATTTTTTCATCCGTATCTAAATCATCCTTATCTCCTGCCAGCAGGACCCGGTTGACCCGGGCAGTCTAGCAGACCCCCATCTTGCCGATGATGAAGCATTTGATCCTCCAGGCTCCCCTCCAGCTCAAGCAGAGCCCGATCCTGCTCAAGAAGACCCTGATCCAGCCTTTCACCCCGCTATACTCGATGACCTCAACATATCGCTGGCTTTCATTAACCTTGTCCGCTCTGCAACCCTCGATAACGGCAACCTTGATGCTGACACCATCCACCAACTCCGCAATCCCCCCGTGGGACCACCAGACACGGACAATCTCGATCTCTTACTCACATTAAAAATCTATCTAGCAACGACCAAGGCCTCCCAAGCTACTTACACCACTGTTGGTCAAGCCATCTCGGAACGTTTTCCCGAATGCGAATATCCTTCCATCGACACTCTCAAGTCCAAGATTAACGAAATGACGGGAATCCTACCCCTCGAGTACGACATGTGCGACAACTCCTGCATCGGCTACACAGGTCCTTTCGCTGGACTCACTCACTGCCCCAAATGTGGTGAATTTCGCTATGATCAAATCCAATACGATGCAAGTAACGGCGAGACTCGCATCCCACATAAAACTTTCCTCACCATCCCTCTTGGTCCGCAGCTCCAAGCGATGTGGCAGAGTAGGAAGAGCGCTGAGGCCATGTGATATCGATCTACCCGCACTCCACAGATCCTTAACGCGATAGCAGCAAATAATGGTGAAATCGACCAATATGAGGATTTCCTTTGTGGCTCGGAGTATCTTGCAGCCTATCGCGCAGGTCAAATCGGTGACCACGACACCGTTTTACTCATCTCCCTCGATGGCGCCCAACTCTTCCGCAACAAGCTCTCCAATTTTTGGCTGTCGATATGGTGTCTCTACGACATGGCCCCCGATGTCAGGTACAAGGTAGCTAGTGTACCCATCGGAGGATTCATTCCTGGACCCCTCCCTCCGCAACACTTTGACTCGTTTCTTTTCCCCAGCATCCACCATCTCTCTGCTCTTCAATGAGAAGGTTTTCGCATTTGGGACGCATGCGATCGTACCGTGCACAATTCCAAGCCCTTTTTTGCAATAGGCGCTGCTGATGGACCTGGGGCTACACACATGAACGGGCTTGTCGGCCATATGGGCTATTATGGTTGCAGGACATATTGTCCCATGAGAGGACGTCGGTTACACAACGACAACACCTATTACACTGTGCACCTCAAGCCCACCAATTATGCACTTCCAGGGAGCGACCATGATGACTATCCATTCAAACAAATGCCCATGCGTGCGCCTGGCGATTACTATGCAAATCTCAACTTCCTGTTGGCCTCTGCAGGGGTCGCAGAATACACTGATCGCCGTCGCAAGACTGGCATAAGCAAGCCCAGTCTATTCTCTGGTCTTTCTGTACCCCGAATGTACCAATCCCCATGTGCTTTGCTCCCGACATTATGCACATTGCTGCCCTCAATACCCCCGACCTTCTATTGGATCTTTGGCGAGGAAAAATGTCAGTCAAGGCACCCGATGACAAGGCGACGTGGGACTGGGCGGTTTTGCAAGGTGACGTATGGGAAGAGCACGGCAAATGTGTCGCTGATGCGACACCACACCTTCCTGGCTCATTCGATCGACCCCCTCGTAATCCCAGTGAGAAAATTTCCAGTGGCTACAAGGCCTGGGAATTCCTCACGTATATATTCGTGCTAGGTCCTGGTCTTCTTTACAGCATCCTTCCCGACCCTTACTTCACCAACTTCTGCAAACTTGCACAGGCCATGCGAATCCTCCATCAATGCACAATCTCCAAAAATCAACTTATGGAAGCCCACCTACTTCTCATCAACTTCGTTCGGGAGTTCGAAGAAATCTACTGTCACCGCAAACCCGAACGCATCCACTTCTGCCGACCGGTCCTTCATATTTTGCTGCATTTGGCACCATTGGTTCACAAACTCGGACCATTGTGCTACTTCACACAATGGTTGATGGAGCGAACAATCGGTAATCTCACTGAAGAAATGAAACAACCCTCCCAGCCATTCACAACCCTGTCTCAGCGTGGACTTCGCCGTGCTCAAACCAACGCTCTCAAGTCAATGATACCCGAACTCAACAAGGATCCCAAGAATCCCCGTGGTTCACAAGATATCGGTGATGGATATGTTTTGCTGCGTGCGAGGGATGAGATAATGAGAATGATACGAGGCCCTGCTGCTACTGCACTGCGTGCATATATGCACGAACAAACTGGTGAAGATGTTGGAAACTGGAACCCCCGAGTTTGTCGATGGGCCCGCATACGTGTTCCCACTGGGCAGATTGCTCGTTCGGCCTGGAAGGAGAAGATGAGGTCACTCGAAAAAGTTCGCATATCGCGTAACGTCCGGGTAAATCTTCCCAAATACTGGTAGCGCCCAGGACTAACATTTCTTCCAGTATGTTCTCGACGAGACTGTTTTCTACGGCGAAGTGCAATTTTTCCTTCAAGTTACAATCCATGACGACACCCACACTCTCGCCCTTGTCTCAGACTATTCCCCACCTGATCTCGAGTTACTCCAGAAATCATACCACACCCTTTGGACGTGTCGATATCAAGGTGCACAGGCGTTGCGGGTTATTGGCGTCAAGAACATCTGCTGTGTTGTTGCAATGGTACCGTTCCCTTTCAATGAGGGCGAGTATTTTGTTGGTGAAAAAATTGGACTCGAAGTTACTAATCTCAGTGGGCTTGAGGAGTTGGATGTCTTTGTGTAGGTTGTAGCACATATGTATCCGAATGAAAACACCTGCACATTGCGAGAACGACAGACACAATCTGAATACAAAGAAATAGTACAACTACAACTTCCTGCGCTTAATGGGGTCGATGTTTTCCTTGAATGAACCACGGCGTTTGCCTCCCATCGTCCCAAAGTCTTCCTCGTTCGCATCTCGAATGGAATAGGTGTGAATCGGGGGCACAAATCCTTCTGGGCGAGGGCCAGGCACAATGCGGTGTGCGAGAACAATCGAGGGCTTGGCAATAGCGTATATATCAGCCGGTTCGTCCTTCACAGGGATCTCCCTTTTGTTCGGAACCTTCGTATCGCTCTCTTCATACTTGACACTCTCGTCGATCATGGGCACCTCGCAAATATTTAGGATAATGGTCTAAAAAGGTGAGTTTGTCGCTGAAAATTTGATTAAATTGGCTCACCATGGAGCCCGATGTCTCCGTATTGAAATGAATGGTATACTTCTTCCAGTCGGCAGTGAGGGCATTGACAAAGAGCATAACAACACGACTTGCGGGTACGTTCATGGCAGGATGTGAGCGTGACGTCACATGCGCTCACCTCTGCCCAGTGCCACCATGTCGGGCAGCAGCAACGCCAACAGACCCTTCTTCACCCCGACACACACACTCCCCAACCGCTATGATTGTGACCTTGACGACTCTCCTGATATACCAGAGCCCATACGCCACTTTCCTTCATCGGAAATGCAAGCCTCGTTCTCGATACCGGCACCTGGAGGGAATCGCGGACAAGTTCGCAGGCCTTTTCAAATGATGCAAAATAGTCCTCAGGACCCTGCAAGTATCTGGAATTTGAGCCGGGAAATAGAAACGGTGCGCATATACTAATGTTTTTTGTTGCTACTGATGATTACCGTGGTCTGTGGTCCCAGCACGGAATGTACCAAGGCCCGGTCATCGAATCACTCTCCCACGATTTCCTCATTCGCAATCCAGTTTATCAAGACCTCTTCCATGAAAACATCCGCTTGAAATCGCAATTAAACCTCTCCCGGTAAGTTTTGTATACACTATGTTCTTACTACTAATTTTGTTGTAGTGACATGTTGGAATCCATGATGCAAACCCGTCACACCTCAAACGAAGCTAGTTTCAGGATCCAGACAACAATGGGTGCCATATCGAGATCCGGCAGCCTGAGTCTTTCTCCTAGCTCTCCTCAATCCGACACTCAACTTCTTTTGCAACCTCTCGACAGAAACAAATATCCCAACATAAAATACTGGCGCAAAAACGAGTGGACCACCCGAACGGAAGCTAATTTGACCACCGTCGTCAACAACACTGCAGGAACCAAAGGCAAACAACGACGTGCGGCTGGGGTCAACGTCAAATGCCAGTATATTGAGGACGAGAATGGCAACCCCGTTGACGGCTATCGTGTTACTGGGATCAGCAATCGGCTTCGTGAAATCTGGTGCCAGTGGGAAGTCAAAGGCACTGCACCGCCAACGTGGGGAAAAGGAAGTTGTCTCTTCCATGAATTTGTGCGTCTACAGATATACGGGTATGCCTGCGAGCTGCGGCTGTGCGAAGACCACTGGAAACTCAACGCTATTGCCACGGTAATCTATCCTGGCTGGTACAGCCAGCGTGTCTCAAGCGACGACAGTGAGAATGAGGGTGTCGGCCGCGCTATTAAGGAGGACAAGGGTGATGAAGACGACTACATGCAACTTCCACAGAAACGAAACTCGACATCTGCAGCGGGTTCGAAGAAGAAGAAGAAACTCAAGGTTCCGCAGAAAGCCACGGTTATTGTTACCGATGTCGACACGCTGTCTAGCGACCTCCCCTCGTCTGACCTAACCTCATCTGCCAATGACAAATCCACGTCGTCTGACAAGCCATCTACAAAATCTGGAGAAGAGTCCAGGGGGTCAACAGGCGATACCACAAAAGATGGAACGGTGCCCACTGCCAATCCATTCACAGCAGATGGTCAGACCGTTAAATCTACTGTCGAGGCTCTGATCACGGACACCCTGACGTTGTCCATTGAAAATAAAATTCAAGGTACGGAGATCTTATCCCTTTTGTGTGGCACTTTGACGATCCTTGGCAGGTCCAGTCCTGGAACGCGAGGAAGAGACGAATGCACCCCCTGGCAACATACAGCAAGTCCAGAACTCTCAGACAGCGACGACGATGGGAGAGTTGCGTGAGATCATTAACCCTTTGTAAGTTTTTCATTAGATACATCTCGTTTTACTTATTATTATTATTATTGAAATAGTGAGTCGGGGCAAGTTGTCATCAGTGCAGTGGCAAAGGGAGGGGTGAGTTCGTCAGCGGCAGCGAAGGGGAAGAAGAAGTACATCGCGACGCAGACTTCGAGCCCAAAGTAAGTGGTACATTCGCTTGCTAACTTCTACTGATGATTTAATTCTCAGGAACCTGTTTGCCAAAGAGTACTGCGCCAACAACCATGTTACGAAGGCTGAGTTCGACCTTGCCTGGGACGCGCTTGCACCCGACAAGAAAGAGGTGAGTAATAGGATTGCTGTATAGGTTGATAATGGTGGTATTATGTTGGGTTCCGCAGGTGTACGTCCAGAAGAGCCTCAAGATCAAGCAAGATATCAAAGAGGCGAAGGCGGCGGCGGCAGCAGCAGCTAGGGCGGCGGCGAGTTCTTAGATTGGCAGAACCAGGAGCAGGGAACCAGGAACAGGGAACGAGCAGTGGGGAATGGGGGAGCGGGGAATGGGGGAGCGGGGAATGGAACGGGGGGTGAGGAGCAGCGCACCTGGACACTTTAATCGAATACAATGGAACGCAATGTTTTTTCGTAGCAATCGCAATGTTTTTTTCAAGATTTAATTGGACAGGCATCCACTGTGGGTGCAGAATTCTATTTAAATATTAAGACGAGATTTTGTAGGACCGCAAAGGGCCTAAAAGGACCTGAAAGTTTCTAAAAGTTTCTACCTAGCGGGACTTTTCACTGGGCCTAAACGACCATGGGTTATTGGAACATTAGCCCGGACATGAAACAATGAGCTCTGCAGCTCCTGGATCAAGGTTGGGAGATAGAACGTATCGCTGATGCTACTCGGAGTCTCACTGAAGAGTATTGGACGATGGCTCGAAAAACATCCTGCGTATGGACGTGTAGACCCACCCAGTGTGTTGCGCAGTTCTCCATGCTTGTTGAACATTGAAATTATTGAGGATCTCCGGGAGCTCATAAGCGAAACACCATCCCTCTACCTTGACGAAATCAGGGAATGGCTAGCAATATATTACAACCAGCCTATATCAATTACGGCTCTCCACAACCATTTAAATGTTCTTGGATTAACTTGCAAGGTCACACGAAAGATTGCTGCTGAACGAGATGATGCTGCTCGTGCTGCATGGTTCTATGACATTAGGGCCAACTACCCAGCGGATTAGATGGTATTCCTAGAAGAAACAAGCAAGGATGCACACTTCCCCGAAAATATGGCCATGTGCCCAGCGGTTGCAACTTACGTGTGATTCCTCGTTGCTGGCAAGATATTTTGAGTGACCACAGTGCCTTGGTCTAACTGCAGTTCCACCATTATGTTTGTGACTCTTGCGGCGTTTCTTTTTGGTAGAACTTTCTTCGTGATCCAAGGAATAGGCAGCTTCATCAGCCAACCTTTTTTTCCCGCTTGTAGCAAGCAACTTGTCTTCATCAGGCTCCCTCTGTTTAGCAAGTGCTGGTAGACGGATTTTAAATTTTGGGTAAGCAGCATCCTGAGCCTGTTCTTTGTGAAGGTCAAACGGAAGGTTAATCTCACTTTGTAGGATCTCATCAGTCTCGCTCTCGGACTCATCCAATTCCTCCGCTAGCACCCCAAGCACATTATATTCTCTTTTACAGTGGTTTGACAGCCATTCTCGTCATCCAAGCATGAGTTGGCTGATTCGTCTTCTGAGTTGCTGTCAGAGCTAGGGAAGGAAAGCTTGTCCTCTGGGTATATGTTGGACATTCTAAGAAGTAACAAAGAGGGTGATTGAGCATGTCTGGGCTTTGAATATACGAGAATAGAGTTTTGACGATTAAATGTTTTTTTTTCTTTTCCAGCATTTTCAACTACGTTTGACCACGTGAGACATGAAATTGTGAAAGCACTGTAAAGATGGTTGACGAAGTACCAATAAACACTAATAGCTCAGTGAAATCTCACTGGAGGTTTGCAATTGAACTTATTAAAAGCCTGTTCAAGTCGAAGCTTGAAAAAAATTGAGGCTGTGACAAAACAAACTCGCATAAGTTCTGACACGTACGTTGGTTCCGAGTCCTAAATTTATTTAGGCTCGGTCTTAATAAGACTGAGACCACCCAAAAAGATGGCCCCTCTATCGTTGCGGCAATTGCCGTGTTTGGTCAACTTTGCAACAACACCTCGGCCACTTGCCTGCAGCTATCGTTTCTCATTGTACCAACCAGGCCGCGACGAATGAGAAATGGCAACGGATGTATGTTATTAATAATTTATATATTTCTTATTTGTTGCTCAACAACACATCCACGACCACCAACACGATCACCACGCCGCCTACACGCCAAACATGCAGGACCAACGGCAGAAAGAGCGAGAAACGGGGACGGCCCTTGTAGCTTGGGCAAAGGTGCTCCGGCATCATTGCTATTGCGCTCAGAAAGGCGGTCAGGGCGTGGGTGGGCTTCGAATAGAGTACGCGAGGCATGTCAAAGATGAGAAGGGAAGGGCAGAGGAGCGGGTGGGGTAGCAGAAATTTGATGGTACACTAGTAGTATGAAATCACCCTCATTCAAATTCAATGGTCTCTTTCAGATCCGATGAGTCAACATTGTCATATGCTATAATCTAGAATATTGAACGGGGTTTGGTCCATCGCACAGAATATGAGGCGAACCAGTATCATTACTCGCCAACATCCATGTTGTTCATATTCGGCCTCTGCGTTTCTTTATCCATCTCATTATATCCTACCCTCCATTTCAGAGACAGCTTGCCTTGACTAGTTACTTTGGTCATTTGTTTCCTCATGGCTTCCTGAAATTTTTGAGTTAGACAATTATTGTGTTTCGTTTATTCAATTACCTCCGTAAACGTGCTGTCGAGCAAAGCGATAGAGTGTAAGACTGGTAACATCTTGAAATTTTGGCCTTTCAGCGGAATGGCGATGAAGGTAATTTGGACCTCGACGATGTCCCCCACACGAAACATTTGTGGTTTGGCGTCCTTGTAGCTATAAGAAACATCAGATTTACAACAATGTGAGAGCTGGTTGTATTAATTTACCTGGGATTCCCTTGTCCATCGACGTGATACGTGAAATAATGTACTTTGTTGTTCTCGCCACGTATGTATCCTGTTTTCGCCATTTCCTCCAGAATCCCATGAGGATCCTCTGATTCAGTGAATGGGATGTGCTCCATTCCAGGTGCATCCCTCTTGGGTGTGAAATAGCGGTTAGTTAGGTCAAGGGCAGCTGAGTGACCTTCGTGTACCGCCACACTCCAAAGCCCAAGTTTTCCTTCAGAAAACTGACGCAGAAAGACCGAGTAGACTTCCTGCGCCGATCTTACTGCCTCATCGAAAACCGTTGATCCAGCTCCAATAATTGAAATACTTTGTCTGAGGAACTTGTAGCGTGAATGCATCCCACTGCAGGAAATTTATGAGGTATAATTATCGTTGAGGCAACCGTCACTCACGAAGGCTTTTCTGTGAGGGGTGGAAATTCTATCGCACACACAATTCCTTGTATTGTGAATACCATCTCCTCCGCACCACCCTCACCAGCTTCTCCATGCCCCACGGCCACTGCTCTAAGCATTCGCCAGGTCGATGGTCGATCCATATGCGTTATACTAAACTGCTGCGTCCAATTTGCTGTCTGTGTTTTCTTGTTTGGTTATCTACAAACGTTTACACGTATTTACGTACTTTTGTCAAGTTGGCCAGCTGGCGGCTTTCGTCACCCCCTCGTTCGGATTCAAGTTTTTCCAAAGCATGTCCTGAGGTGATTTTAGTTTTCCACTTAGTGACAAGCAATCCACTCACGTGCGCTTTGGAGGTCGTAAAATTGGTCCATTGTGTTCAAGAAGGTTTGCATACAACAGTAGGAGCAATGGTGGTGTACTACTAATCCAGTCCCTATCGTGCCCTATTTCATGGGTGTGCCGACCTGCTCAATTTCGTCGCTTGATGCTTCTCTTGTGGGGTTGCCACCAGTTGTTACGTATACACAGTAACTCCGTGCTTTGTTGCGATGCATTTCCAAACGTTCAAAGAATCTATCCTGCATCGTGGGCATCATGTTGGTTTATCAAATTCTAAACCCTTGGCACTCTTTTTACAGCCCGTGTTTCATCTAGACAATCCAATGCAGTTCTGGCAGCGCCATTATATTGTGCTTCGTGTGGCATTCATCCCATGTCACGTACACCACCGGCTTCCACAGTATGCTTTTTTTTTTTCTTGTTTCAAACATGGTTAATTGAGCCGGGTGATCTCAGAAACCAATTTCCGAGCCTTCAATGAGTTTATCCTGCACAGCGGGCATCAGGTTGGGCTATTGACTTCTAAACCCCTTGCCCCCTTTTACAGCCTGCGTTTCATCTAGACAATTCGGCGACATGCTTTCAGATCTTGCAGCACCATTATGGTGTGTTTCTTGTGGCATATATCCCTTGTCATGCACCCCACTGGATTCTGCTGTACGCTTCGGTTTCTCTTGTGTTCCCTTGTTTCAGATTTGGTTAAATTGAGCTGGGCGAGCTTCTGCATTTGCGGTATGCTTCGTGTTTGTTTCAGACATACTGAAATTGAGCAGCGCGGTGACCGTGTTTTTGTGGGCACAAAGAAGGATGAGCAGCCGTCAGAGATCTCTCTCTGCGTTTCAGTGAATTTCATATTGAATGGATATGCCACGTATATGGCCATGCAGCATTCTTGAAATGCTCTGCTATGTCCTCATTTTTGATCCGCCTGTTGCTAACTTATTCCTTATAGTTGTATATATATGGGTGACTGCCGTTTCACTTCAACAAGCCACAAATTTTCGCCAATTCCCTGACATCCTACTTGCCTCCATGGCCATTCGTACTTCTGCTGCAAAGAGGCGAGTTTTTGTTTCTCTTTCCATGCACACAGGCACCTGCCAACTTTTGAAAATACTAAAAATGTATTGTCTGAAGACTTTTTGACTGCATGGTCCTCTCTCCTTGTGAATCGTGAGCAAATGATCACGCTTGTTGATTTATGGTTATCGCTACATAAATTTGTTCTTAGTATATTGCATACCTTAGCTGAGCAATGTATCTATCAACAAATGTACAATTGGTCAATACAATTTTAAGCACTTCCTGAGCACAACATTGCAGCAGAATGTCAAACCCTGTCACTTTTTATGCAGCGTAATTTGATGAAATCCCATGATTTTCATGCACTGCTTGCACTTTCTCATTTGCCTTCAAAAATGTCAACATTAAAAAAATATGCACGGAAAGCTAGACTGCATCCATCTCTTATGATAAATTTTCATATTGTTGGCATTCAACTACCTATGAAGCTGAATCTACGTTGGTTGTTTATTACACATGATATGCTGTCTTTCTGTGGTCAGTTCTTACCTTTTGTTGATAAGAAATGTATCATGTATTTGCACAGGCCGAATGTCAAATGGTCTGAGAGTCAATATGGGAATTTCACCCGAAGAAGTTTACAGCTGAATAATAATGAGGGTAGTATTGAAACACATGTTGGAGGTGGTAGGTCATATCTATTTCCATCAGAAGCAATACTACCATTTGTTGTGAATCAAGATCACATGTTTGATTCTACACTCAAATGCCTCTTTATTGATCACATTGAAAATCCAGGCCAAGCTTCTTTCTCAACTGAACAATGCATCCATGCAAATGTCCCATTACTTAACATCATCCCACATGTTCCCATTCGAATGGTACATAAAATTGCCCATATTCATAACATTGCTATTGGGTCCCATGTACCAAAGAAAAGTGTGCTTTCCTTTTTTGAGAATCACAATTGTACTAATTGCAAGCAATACATCAGTATTTTCTCTACCACAATGAGTAAATCCATGAAAAAAAATCTTCATAAAAAGCAACAGCGTCAGCAAAATAAAGTTGAGACTGTTATATTTTCTAACCAGCAGGCTGCCCATCATGGATTCCCTCCTCCACCACTGTCTAAAGAGTTATCACACACAGTTCTGTCTGATTTTTGCAATGACTCTATGCCAAACAAATTTGAAGAGTCAGGATGTGCAGTGTGTGGTGAGCTAGTACCATTGAGTAATCTATGCCGTTTGAAAAGTATAAAGGGCATGCTCAATATTTTGGAAGCTCCAGGCATGACAAGGGTTGAACGAAAGCAATCCACAGAGAAAATCCGAGAATATAAAGGACCTGTTCTGGACTACAAATGTGATAAAATCTGTGGCAACTGTCGAAGATGTATTAGGAAAGGAAATGTCCCTGAACTTGCTCTAGCAAAAGGACTTTGGCTAGGTTGTGTTCCAAAGGAGCTTGCTGAGCTTAGATTTGTTGAAAAAATGCTTGTAGCTCGTGTACGTCACAACTGTTGTTTTGTACGGGTGGCTTCAGGTGTGCGGAAAATGACTTCACATGTTGTTGCATTTCAATCACCCATGCCTAAAGTATAAGCTCTGCCACCTTCTGTTGATGATATTGATGAAGTCTTAGCTATTTTGTTCACTGGACCATGTAAGCCAACAGAAAAGGACTTTGAAAGAACACCTCTGTTGGTACGAAGGAATCATGTTGCAAGAGCACTTGAATGGTTGAAGCTTAACCATGTTGATTATCATGATCTAGATATATCTTATGATAACCTTGATCAATATTCTGAGGATAGCCCACCTGTTTCTGTTGAATATCGCCATAGTGAGACAAATAAAGTGCCGGAGGGAACAAGCGTATTTGATAATGAATTGGAAGATGGTACTGAACATGGTGACTGTCCATTCGTTGTTCATGGATTGGCTGGTGAGGATCTAGACACCAAAACAATTAATTCACTTAAAGGGATTGCACTTAGGCACCTTAACAGTGGTGGAAAGATGTTGGCTATTGGTCATTCTTCTCAGTATGAGTCTATATACAAGAACCCTGAACTTTATCCACAGATGTTCCCTTGGTTATTTCCATATGGAATGGGTGGTATTGGCTCAACACAATTGTCTGATGCTGAACACAAACGGCATCTTCTGATGTATCATGATAAACGGTTTCAGACAGACATATACTTTCCACTTGTTGCTTTCAGTCATGCTCAAGTAAAAGCAAGTACTACTGGTGGTTTTCTGCTTGCTGAGAAGGAAAAGTTCAATGAAATAACCAGTCGTTTGTTGAGAGTTGACCAGAATGTGTTGTCATCATTAGCCAAGAGGCTATCAGAAGGAGAAGTTGTAAAGCCAGTTAGTCAAGAGGAAAAAGATTGTTACCAGGTAGTTCGAGATTTGGATCATGTAGGATCCAAGGTAAGTGGATCTGTTACAAGTAAAAAGTTCATGAGGAACGAGATTTGGTCTTTGATTGCATACTGTGGTGCACCCTCATGGTACATCACTTTATCTCCAGCTGATGTTAAACATCCAATTTGTTTGTACTTTGCTGACACAAAGGAGAGATTTGACCCAAAAATTAGATCAAGTGATGAGCGGATGTGTCTTATTGCTAAAAATCCAGTGGCAGGTGCAAGGTTCTTTCATTTCATGATTAATCTTTTTATCAAGCATGTTTTGGGTGTGGATTCAGATCATCCTGGAATATATGGTGATACTTCTGCTTATTATGGCACTGTTGAGCAACAGGGTCGCCTCACATTGCATCTTCACATGTTGATCTGGATTCGAGGATGTCTAACACCACAAGAGATAAGGAAACGAATATTGGACCCTTCTTCAGATTTCCAGAAGAATCTTGTTGAGTATCTAGAAAGCACACATGTTGGTGAATTTCTTACTGGAACACAGGATGAAGTCTTGAAAAATATTAATGAAGCTTCTCATTCAGCTGGCTACTTGGATCCAACACAAACTTTACCAGAAGCACCTCCTATGCCTTGTTTAAAGAAGTGTGGCATATGTCATGTGTCAGGCTTTGAGCTTGTGGGAAGATAAGTTCAAATCTGTAGTTGATGATATTTTGGCCAAGTCTAACATACATCACTGTTCTACTAACAGGAATAAAGATGGCTCCCAAAATAAATCTCGTCAATATATCGGATGTATGGATAATAAGTGGGGAAAGTGTAAAGCACGATTTCCTCGTGCTGTGTTTAGCCAGACTGAAGTTGATCCTGAAACTGGTGCTCTTAATATGAAAAAAGGAGAGCCAATGATAAACACAATCACCCCATTGGTCACCTATGTGTTTCGATGTAACACAGATGTAACATGTTTGAAATCTGGAACTGCAATTAAGGGTGTGATTCTCTATGTGTCAGATTACATCACTAAGGTCTTTTTAAAAACACATGTTATCTTTGATACAGTACGTGCCATATTTCAAAAGAACAGTGAGATGATTGGTGGAAGTGATACTCAAAAGGAAAAAGCACGTCGTCTCATGACAAAGATTGTTAATAATCTGAGTGCAAAGATGGAAATTGGCTCACCAATGGCATGTATGTATCTATTACGCAATCCTGACCACTACACCAATCATCATTTTACTTCATTCTATTGGCAGAACTATGTTAATGAGGCCCAAATGGCCTGGAATCTAGAAGCCACTAAGGGCTATGTTCAGAAGGTAGCATTGACAAAACGTAGAGGTTGCATCATTGGTTTATCACCAGTTTATGATTATATATACCGCCCTCATGAGCTTGAAAATGTGTGCCTATATGATTGGGTTAGCCATTGTTCACGTGAAAAGTTTCCTGAATCTAAAGTAAGTGGAAAAGGTGGTACTAAAGGACATGTTGATAATGCTGATGAAAGCATAGGTCATGATATATCTTGTGTATCTGAAGACTTTGAAAATACATATCATGTAGAAAGTGAAAAGGATTGCAATGCTATATTAGATAATAGTTCAAAATGTAAAGAGCTTAGCCCTACAAAACAGAAGTCAGATGAAAGTGGAAATGTCTATCTTCCTCCAGGCCTGTTTTCTTTTATTGATGCTCATCCACTCCACATGTCACATGGAACACGTTGTGTACAGAAGACTAGTGCTAAAGTTCCTACATTTATAGGAGCTACATTACCACGTTGTGACCAAGGTGATCGTGAATATTACTGCTTAGTTATGCTGACACTGTTCAAACCATGGCGCTCTGGACATGATTTGAAAACTGTAGACCAATCTTGGGATGAAACTTTCTTGTCATACAATTTCAGTCAAAGACAAATGGAACTTATGCAAAATTTTAATATAAAATATGAATGTTTAGATGCTCGTGATGATTTTCATTATCAACTTCGGAAGGGTTCTGTAATTTTACCAAGTTGGAATGATGGTTACAGTCCTATATTAGATCATGATGGTTTAGAACAGAATGATGATAACCAAGAGGAAGAACTCTCTGGGATAATAAATGAGGAGTTTGATGTTGATTTCAAGGAATTGGGAAAACTTGAAAAGAAACGTCAACTTGATATGGCAATAATGCGAGGTGTGATTACTCAAACAGGTTGGACAGATGTTGTGTTGACAGAGTCAAATGTACAGCTTACACCTCCTGAATTTGTTCAAAGTGGAACCCAATGGAAAGCAGCTGTTCAGAAGAAAAGACAAGAATTGCTTGAAAAGCGCAGTGAAACCCTGCCAAGTAATGCTGATTGTCGACTCCTTAGACACACTTCATCAAGTGAAAACAATGTTAAGATTATTGATAAGTCATATCTTGAAAACATATATCATTCTGGTGAATCTAAATTGGTAGTTGAGTGTGTTGCAGAGGAATTTCATCTAAATCAAGAGCAAAAAAGAGCATTTCACATTATTTCTAACCATGCCTGTAATAGAAATTCTGAGCAATTGAAAATGTATATTGGTGGAATGGGTGGTACAGGCAAAACTCAGGTTTTGAAAAGCTTGGTGCAACTTTTTAATAAAAGAAATGAAAGACATCGTTTTGTTATTGTTGCACCTACTGGAACAGCTGCTGCACTCTTAGCAGGTTCTACATATCATTATATGTTTGGTTTGAATGAGAAATCTGATGAACATATTTCAAATACTCAACTTGTACAATTGAGATCACGATTGCAAGGTGTTGAGTATATTTTCTTTGATGAAGTATCAATGTTATCTTGTCGTGATATGTACTGTATTAGTGCAAGAATGGCTAAGATCTTTGGTGAAACAGAGTTTCCTTGGGGTGGATTAAATGTGATTTTTGCAGGAGATTTTGCAAAGTTACCCCCTGCGCTTGGACAAGAAAATGCTTCTCTCTATAGTAGAACAGTTGGAGCAACATCTACAAATAACCATGATCAAGAATCTGCTATTGGAAAAGCATTATGGCATCAGGTTACAACTGTTGTGATACTAAGAGAAAACATGAGACAAAAAATTCAAACTAAAGAAGATGCTCAACTTAGACAAGCTCTAACAAACATGCGATATAAGGCTTGTACTCCTGAAGATATTGCATTCCTCCGATCAAAAATATCAAGCAATTTGCCTGGTCGGTTATCAGTGAAAGACAAAGAGTTTAGACAGGTTTCAATAATTACAGCATTTAATATTCACAAAGATGAGATAAATCGCTTAGGTTCTTTTAGATTCTCTCAAGAAACATCTCAGAAACTGGTTGATTTTTTTTCTGATGATTCTATTAGTAGTTCTCAAGAGAGGAAAAAGAGTAAGTATTCATGTCAGTCAAAATCCTACAATGGCTCTACAATATCAGATAATATTCAAAATATTTTGTGGAATCAACCACACAGTTCAAACTCGAAATGTATTCCTGGAAAACTTTCTATGTGTATTGGAATGCCTGTCATGATTCGGAATAATAGTGCAACTGAGCTATGTATTACTCGTGGTCAGGAAGGTACAGTACATTGCTGGCAGTCAGCAAAAGGCTCACAAGGTCAGAATGTGCTGGATACTTTGTTTCTCAAGCTCATTAATCCTCCTCAACTTGTTCAGATTGAAGGACTCCCTGAGAATGTTGTTCCAATAACAAAAACACGTGTTACTGTAAACTGTATGCTACCAGATGATTCTTCTATTACTATTTCTCGCAGTCAGGTGGAAGTACTACCTAATTTTTCAATGACAGATTATTCCTCTCAAGGAAAGACAAGGCCTTATAATGTAGTTGATCTTAATAATTGCCATTCTCATCAGTCATACTATACTGCCTTGTCACGGAGTGCTTCAGCGCATGGCACTGTAATTTTACAAGGATTTGATGCAAGAAAGATCACTGGTGGTGCTTCTGGAGCATTACGTCAGGAATTCCGTGAGCTAGAACTTTTAGATGAAATTGTATGCTTGAGATATAAAGGTAAGTTACCAAAATCTGTTACTGGTGATCGCAGAAATACACTGATCCACTCCTTTAGAGATTGGAAAGGTGAACATTATGTTCCTGCAAAGGTGCACAAAGCTATTCGTTGGAATAAGTCTGACTTGTTTGCTGTAAATTCAGATGAAAATGATGTTCCCTGGAAAATATTAGGAAAGAAGCCACAAATTGCAGTGGGTGTTACTTCCAAGTCACAATTTATACCTGCACAAGGGAGCTCTTCAGTACAGTTCAGTAAAACCTCTGCTCCTAAGAGAAAGATCAGTGGATCTCATGTTGCACCACAGAGGAAGAGGCTAAAGACAAATCATACACATGTTGATGTTTCAACAACTTCTATTGGTATTCCTGTAGGTACTTGTTGGAGCAATAACAGTTGTGCATATGATTCTGTTTTATCTATACTTTATGCTATCTGGCAGGATGACCAAACTACAAACTCCACTGCTTTCAAGAACATAAATTCTCAATTTCTGGGTGTTTTAGCAGATGGGTTTTTGAAGCATTCTGTTGGTGAGCACTCTTTGGAAGATGTACGAGATTGTTTAAGGCGCCATTTATATCAATATGATCATATCAAATTCTCTTGGGGAATGTTTGTTAGTATTAATAGCCTGATATATACTTTGCTGCAGACTGAAATTCCTATTCTTTCCTCTTGCATTTCTTGTCCTCAACGTCATCCTGTGCATAGACAGCGTGCAGCATTATATAATTGCCTTATAGATGTTGGAAGAATTGACTTTGAATCAATTCAGGATGAAATTGATCTCTTTGTAATTTCTCTTGCTTCACAGTGTACAGTCTGTAATGATTTCCTGCTCCGCAAATTTATTTTTGTAAATGCTCCCCAGTTACTTGCCTTTGCTGTGTCTACTACAACCACTACAGTGGATCATCACTTGTCAGTAGTAGTTGAAGGTCAAGCAGAACCAAGTCAGTATTGTCTCAGAGGAGTTATTTATCATGGGAGCGATCACTTCACCTCTCGTATCATCAGCTCAGCAGGTCACATTTGGTTTCATGATGGAATTGCCACTGGGAGATCCACAGAATATGAAGGAATGTTCAAAGATGTTGTTTTGACTGTCTGCAGGTCCAAGAAACCATGTATCTTGATATATGTTATCATGTAGTGTAGTACATATGTAGATATAATCTTATAATGACAGAGTGTAAGTAATAAGACAGTGAGTAGGACTCGGATATGCCGTGCAAAGCAACGGCCCTCTAGAACAAGTCAATCATCCTCCAGCCTGAGGCTGATAACTCCTCGCCCCGCTAGAGTCTGCACCAGTCTAACCGATCACCGCCCCGCCGTGGCGTATCAAACGTCAAGTGAGCTGGTATTGATGGTTCAAGAACATCACGAAGATCTTATCCATGTTGGAACTGTCTGAAATCTTTTACGTTACCTAGGGAGGGCAAGTCGGATCAGAACCAGTGAAATTATTGGTGCATCCATACTGTATGTATCAAAAGGGCGGTGTTGAAGTGCTCCATTAGCTTAACTTGTGCTAGAGGGCCGTTGCTGTGCACGGCATGTCCGAGTCCTTTCTTTTTACAAATTGATAAAATATAATGATGTCTGCGTAAGTTTAAAGTACAAATACTTCTGAATGGGTTTCTTGTTGGTATGCTCAACTGTACAATGAAGAATGTCTTGTGTCTCACATAAGAACATATATTAAAACACATGGCTGTTTGGATCTACAGACAGTTAGAACAACATCCTCTAGCATTCCTTCATATTCTGTAGTTCTTCCAGTGACAATTCCATCATGAAACCACACATGACCTGCTGGACTGATAATACAAGAAGTGAAGTGAACATCCCCATGATAGATAACTCCTCTAAGACAGTACTGAGATGGTTCTGCTTGCCCTTCAACTGGACTGTCAAGTTATGATTAACAGTGGTGGTTGTGGCAGACACAGCAAATGTAAGTATCTCAGGAGCATTTACAAAACTGAACTTTCTGATTAGGAAATCATTGCAAACCGTACACTTTGAACCAAGAGAAATTAAAAATAGATCAATCTCATCCTGAATAGATTCAAAGTCAATCCTTCCAACTTCAATATGGCAGTTACATGATGCTGCTTGCTGTCTAGACACAGGATGATGTTGAGGACAAGAAATACACGATGAAAGAATGGGAATTTCAGTATGCAATAGTGCACTTAATAAGGCACTAATACTAGTTATCACTCCCCAAGGGAAGCTAACAGGTGAATGCCGATGTAGGTGACGTCTTAAATAATCACGTACATCTTCTAAAGAGTATTCACCATTAGAATGGCATGAAAATCCATATACTAAGATGCCAAGAAATTGAGGATTTAAAGATCTGAAAGAATTAGACCATGTGATTTTGTCACCCTGCCAGATATCATAAAATACAGATATCACAGAGTCATAGGCACAGCTGTTACTGCTCCAACAGGTATCAACAGGAATGTTTATTGAGATTTCAGGAGAATCTACATTGGTATGACTTATTTTCAGACACTTCTTTTGTGGAGCAACATGAGAACCACTAATTTTTCTCTTAGTTATAGAATGTTTAGCAAGCTTTTCCAGAGAAGCAACTTGTTCAGATATGAAACATGACTTGGGAGTGACAATCTTTGGAACAATTTGCTTCTTTCCTAGGATTTTCCATGGAATATTGTTTTCATCTGAATTCACAACAAACAAAGCAGACTTATTCCAACGAATAGCTTTATGAACTTTTGCAGGAACATAATATTCACCTTTCCAATCTCTAAATGTCTGTATCAGTGTATTTCTCTTATCTCCTGTGACAGAATTTGGTAGCTTGCCTTCATATCTCAATCGCACAATTTCATCTAGAAGTTCTAGCTCACGAAACTCTTGACGTAATGCACCAGATGCACCTCCAGTTATTTTCCTTGCATCAAACCCTTGCAAAATTACTGTACCTGATGCTGATGCACTCCTTGACAAAGCAGTGTAGTATGACTGATGAGACTGACTGTTATTTAGGTCTACTGCATTAAAAGGCCTTGTTTTGCCTTGTGAAGAATAATCTGTCATTGAAAAATTAGGAAGTACCTCCACCTGACTCTGAGAAACAGTAATGGATGAATCATTAGGAAGAGCACAATCTACAGTGACATTTGTTCTTGCTATTGGAACTACATTTTCAGGAAGTCCATCAAAATGAACTGATTGTGGAGGATTAATCAGCTTTACAAACAGAGTATCCAGTATTCTTTGACCTTTCGAGCCTTTCATTGACTGCCAGCAATACACTGTGCCTTCTTGGCCTTGTGTAATGCAGAGTTCTGTTGCACTATTATTGCGAATCATGACAGGCATTCCAACACATAAAGATAGTTTTCCAGGAATACATTTAGCATTGGAACTATGTGGTTGATTCCATAGAATATTCTGCACACTATCTGATAATACATGGAGTTTTCTGGCTTTATGATGAGAAAACTTCTGGCCTTTTTTTCTTTCTTGTGATGAAGTGATTGAGTCTTCAGAAAAAAAATCAACAAGTGGCTGAGATGTCTCCTTAGAAAATCTCAAAGACCCAAGGCGATTAATCTCATCTTTGTGAATATTAAATGCAGTAATGATTGAGACCTGTCTAAATTCCTTATGTTTCACTGATACACGTCCAGGTATATTGCTGGATATTCGAGTACGCAGAAATACAATATCTTCAGCAGTACAAGCTTTATATCGCATGTTTGTTAAAGCTAGTTGAAGCTGAGCATCTTCTTTTGTTTGAAGTCTTTGCCTCATGTTCTCACGCAGTATTACAACAGTAGTAACCTGGTGCCACAGAGCCTTTCCAATAGCAGCTTCCTGATCCAAGAGATTAGTTGAACTAGCTCCAACTGATCTGCTATAAAGAGATGCATTTTCTTTTCCAATTGCAGGGGGTAATTGAGCAAAATCCCCTGCAAAGATCATATTTAATCCTCCCCATGGTAGTTCAGTTTCATTGAAAATCTTTGCCATTCTTGCACTGATACGGTACATATCTCGACAAGACAACATTGAAACTTCATCAAAAAAAATGTAATCAACTCCCTGCATTCGTGACCTCAACTGTGCAAGTTGCTTACTTGATATACATTCATCAGTTTTTTCATTTAATCCTAACATGTAATCCTAAGTTGAACCTGCCAACAGTGCTGCAGCAGATCCAGTTGGTGCCACAATAACAAAACGGTGCCTTTCTTTTTTGGTCTTAAAAAGCTGGACCAATGCTTTCAAAATTTGAGTTTTACCTGTGCCACCCATCCCACCAATATACATTTTCAACTGATCAGATGAATCAATAAAGGCATGATGGGAAACAATTTTAAATGCTCTTTGTTGTTCTTGATTTAGGTGGAACTCCTCAACAACGCTATCTATTGCTAACCTCAAAGTACCAGATTGACAATTTTTTTCAAGATATGACTTATCAACAATTTTGACAACATTATGGCTCAATGAAGTATGTGTTGGTAGCTGACTATTGACATTACATGGCAGGTTTTCTGCATGTCGTTCAAGCAGATCTTGTCTTTTCTTTTACACAGCAGCTTTCCATTGACTTCCAGATTGGATAATATCAGGAGGTGTTACCTCAACCCTGAAAGGCTCTGCTAGCACTGCTTCTGTCCAACCTGTTTGAGTCATTACAGCCTGCATAGTTGCCATGTCATGTTGACGTTTTATCTCCCTCTTACCAATTGCAGTAAAATCAGCATCAAACTCTCCACATAACATTGCAAATTTATCATCATCTTTGTGATTGTCAAGCTCATGTAATATATCATCATTATGATCCATTGTAAGATCATAGCCCTCACTCCAACTTGGTAAAATTGTTGAACCCTTGCGAAGTTGAGCATGGAAGTCATCACGAGCATCTAAACACTCATACCTTATATTGAAATTTTCCATGAGTTCAACTTGTCTACAACTGAATTTATATCCTAAAAAAGACTCATCCCAAGATTGATCTTTAGTTTGCAAATCAAACCCTGACCGCCAAGGTTTGAACAAAGATAGCATAGCTGAGCAATAATATTCATGATCACCTTGATCACATCGTGGTAAAGTAGCTCCTATAAAGGTAGGAATTTGTGCACTTTTCTCCTGAACACATCGGGTTCCATGTGAATTTTGAAGTGGATGTGTGGAAAGAAAGGCAAATAAGCCAGCAGGAGAACAACTGTTTGTTGTGACATCAGATTTAAGTTCAGAATGGTCTACTATATTAGCTTCCAAGCTAGTTGTGGACACTGAATTCCTGTCATGTTGAGTGTCAGAAACATCTGTATCATCTTTAAATACATCATACTTGTCATTGCCATCAGTGACAAATTCTGCTGTACAGTCTTTCTGACTTGCTTTAGGCTTGGAAAACTTCTCACGTTTGCATCGACTTATCCAATCATATAAGCACATATCAGCCAGTTCTTTGGGGCGGTATATATAATCATATACAGGTGATAATCCAATAATAGCACCTCTGCGTTTGATCAATGCCACCTTTTCAGCCTGCTCCAGATTGTCTTCAGAATTCCAAGCCTTTCGTGCCTCATGTACATATGTTTGCCAAAAAAATGGAGCAAAGTGGTAGTTTGTGTAGTGATCAGGATTTTGTAAAAGATACAGACAAGCCATTGGTGAACCAATTTCCATCTTAGCACTTAGATTATTGACAATTTTGGTCATGAGTCGACGTGCTTTTTCCTTTTGAGTTTCACTACCACCCAGCATCTCACTGTTCTTCTGAAATATAGCACGGACTGTGTCAAATATAACATAAGTTTTTAAGGCAATTTTGGTAATATAGTCTGACACATAAAGTATCACACCTTTAATTGCAGTTCCAGACTTCAGACTTGTTACATCTGTGTTAGAGCGAGTTAGATAAGTAAGCAGAGGGGTAATAGTATTTATCATGGGCTCTGCCTTTTTCATATTAAGAGCTCCAGTTTCTGGATCAACTTCAGTGTGGCTGAATAATGGACGAGGAAATCTTGCCTTACATTTTCCCCACTTGTTATCCAAGCACCCCACATACTGACGTGATTTGTTTTGAGAACCATCTTTATTTCTATTGGTGGAACAATGATGTATATTAGATTTGGCTAAAATGTCATCAACTACTGACTTAAACCTATCTTCCCACATTCTCAAAGCTTGGCACATATCACAACTGCCACACTTTTCAGAACAGGAGCTAGGAGGTGCTTCAGGCAAAGTCTGGGTTGGGTCCAGATACTTAGCTGATTCTGAGGCTTCTTGAATATTCTTCAGAACTTCATCTTGAGATCCAGTAAGAAATACACCCATGTGTGTGCTCTCTAAATACTCAACAATTTTTTTCTGGAAATCTGAAGAGGGATCTAATATGCGTTTCCTTATCTCTTGTGGTGTTAAGCATCCACGGATCCAAATCAACATGTGAAGATGTCAAGTCAGGCGGCCTTGTTGTTCAACCGTGCCATAATAAGCTGAAGTCTCACCAT
The DNA here is from genome assembly GCA_963556145.1 of Hygrocybe punicea. Classification (NCBI taxonomy): domain Eukaryota; kingdom Fungi; phylum Basidiomycota; class Agaricomycetes; order Agaricales; family Hygrophoraceae; genus Hygrocybe; species Hygrocybe punicea. Next base: position 6,330,174 of record OY744469.1, read on the forward strand.
ATATCCCAGGATGATCTGAATTGACACCCAAAACATGCTTAATGAAAAGGTTGATCATGAGGTGGAAGAAACGTGCACCAGCCCCAGGATTTTTGGTGATCAGTCGGATATGCTCATCACTTGATCTAATTGCTGGGTCAAATTTTTCCTTTGTATCAGCAAAGTATAAACAAATGGGATGTTTAACATCAGCTGGAGATAAAGTGATGTACCATGAAGGAGCACCACAATATGAGATCAATGACCAAATTTCATTCCTCATAAACTTCTTGCTTGTAGTAGATCCACTCACTTTTGCTCCTACATGATCCAAATCATGAACAACCTGGTAACAATCCTTCTCTTCTTGGCTAACTGGTTTCACAATCTCTCCATCTGACAACCTCTTGGCCAATGAAGATAAAACAGTTTGGTCAACACTCAACAGACGTCTACTTATTTCACCAAATTTTGCTTTATCTGCAAGTAAAAAACCACCTGTTGAGCTTGCCTTCACTTGAGCATGACTGAAAGCAACAAAAGGGAAATATATGTCCGTTTGAAATCGTTTGTCATGATACATTAGCAGATGTCGCTTGTGTTCATTATCAGACAATGATGTAGAACCTATGCCACCCATTCCATATGGAAATAACCAAGAGAACATTTGTGGATATAGCTCTGGATTTTTATAAATAGATTCATACTTGGAGGAGTGACCAATAGCCAACATCTTACCTTCACTATTGAGATGTCTTAATGCAATTCCTTTCAGTGAATTGATTGTCTTGGTGTCCAGGTGTTCACCAGCCAGTCCATGAACAACAAATGGACGGTCACCATGCTCAGTACCATCTTCACAATCATTGTCAAACACACTTGTTCCTTCTGGTACTTTATTTGTCTCTCTATGGCGATACTCAACAGAGACAGGTGGCCCATTCTCAGGATATCTTGAAAGATTATCATACGCTATATCTAAATCATGGTAATCAGCATGGTTTAACTTCAACCATTCAAGTGCTCTTGCAACATGATTCCTTTGCACTAACAAAGGTGTGCATTCAAAGTCTTTTTCTGTTGGCTTACAAGGTCCAGTAAACAAGATAGCCAGGACATCATCAAGATCATCAACAGGTGGGGGTAATGCTTGATACACCTTTGGGATCAGTGACTGGAAAGCAACAACATGTGATGTCATCTTCCTCATGCCTGATGCCACTCGCACAAAACAACAGTTGTGACGTACACGAGCTATAATCAACTTTTCAACAAACCGAAGGCTTGCAAGTTCCTTTGGCACACAACCTAGCCAAAGCCCCCTTGCTAGAGCAAGAGGGGGAACATTTCCTTTTCTAACACAGCTTCGACAGGTACCACAAATCTTATCACATTGGTAATCTAGAACAGGTCCTTTATATTCTCGAATTTTCTCTCTCAATTTTTTTCTTTCAATCCTCGTTACTCCTGGAGCTTCAAGAACACTAAGCATGCCTTTTACACTTTTCAATCGGCTCAAATTGCTTAATGGTATGAGCTCACCACACACAGCACAGCCTGACTCTTCAAATGTACTAGGCATTGAGTCACCACAAAAGTCTGACACAACTGTATGTGCTAGTTCTTGAGACAAAGGAGGAGGAGGAAAGAAACACTCCACTTCCTCTGCTTTCTTGGCAGCATATACAGCACGTTGTCCTTCATGTTTTTTGTCTAATTTTTTGTCAGACAAGGCAGCAGGCTTGAGCTTCCATTGTTGGGGTTTTGCTCCCTGCTTTATTGAAAAGACACTAACATATGAATTGCAGCTCACACAGTGGTGGTCTTCAAAGTATGTCAGTAAATTTGCTTTAGGTACATGAGAGCCAATAGAAATATGATGGATGTGAGCAAGTTTATGCACCATTTGAACAGGAATATATGGAATGAGGTTAAGCAATGGTACATTTGCATGAATAAACTTCTGCATGACAGGATATGACCTCAAACCATCATTGTCAAGGTGATTAACAAAAGTGAAAACAGAATTTGGATTTATGTTATCATCACTGCTTTGAATAAATGGCAAGATTTCACTGGCAGGAAATAGATGTGACCTCCCCCCACCAACAAGAACTACATGTTTGTCTTGACCTTGAATTATCATTTCCTGTTGAGGCACACTGAGAGAGGAAGAGCATTTACATTTGGCATGAAATAATGCAAAACATGGTAAGTGTGAGGGAAAATAATGTTGAATTATCTCAAAAGTGTAATGTGGTCGACAGAGTGACAGCAGATCTTGTGTGACAAATAACCAGTGTAGATTGAGGCTAGGAGGCAGTCGATGTCCTGCCAAATGAAAAGCTTCCAAGGTTGAAGGGAGCAAGCCTTTCTTCTTGCCAGCATACTTACACAGTTTTGAAATGCTTGCAGGGGAATTTGAACGTGCAAGCAGCGCACAGTAATCATGGCAAAACATCAGATTCTGTTTTAAAACAAGTGATGGTGTGCAACACTCAGAAGCAACATTGTGTTCTGGTACAAGAAAGAACTGAATTGCACATATGTAGAGTTGTGCATATAATTGATGCACGAATGAAACCCACATCATCCTATATTCAGTTTTAATGGGGTTGGTCAAAGGAAACTCATGGGGGGCAAATAACGGAGACCCCTGAGGGGTAATTGACCGGTAAATTGTGATCAAAGGAAACCTCTGTGGCATGATAGACCAACTCCCACTGAGGTGAACCAACCTGCACATCGCAGTTGAAGAAAACCCTGGGGGGCTAATTAAGAGACACCTGAGGGGGCGAACAGACAGAGTCATGCTGGGGCCAACAGACAGAGACATACGGGGGGCTATTAGCAGATGCCTGTGAGAGGACACAGACGGACACCCATGAGGGGCAACAGACAAATGCTGGCATGCAAACAACAGACACCCACAAGGGGCATTTAACAGACACCCACAGGGGGCAGCTAACAGACACTTATGGGAGGCAATTAATAGACATCCGCTGGGGACAATTATCAGACACCCACGAGGGGCATTTAACAGACACCCGCAAGGGGCAACAGACAGACACCCACAGGGGGCAACAAATGGACACCCACAGGGGGCAACAGATAGACATCCACGGGGGGTATTTAACAGACACCCACGAGGGGCATTTAACCGACACCCAGATAAACACCTGCAGGGGACAATTGACCTGCGCGTCATGGTCAACGGAGACTGACGAACACTACATGAGGCTGATATCATTAAAGGAACCTAGAAAGAAATGAGAAGCGCATAACGAGAAATATAAATACACTTACAACTAGCTGCGAAAATGGAATTTCATTTGCAACAAATGACAATTGATTCTGAAAGCATCGGAACAAAATGAAGACACAAGGAACAGGGTAAGCATGGAAACACTCACTGATTGTCGAATAGCATCTACCAAAGGCGATTGTCTGTGATTGTAACATGAAACGATACCAAACAAAAATGAGAAATGACGGACGCATATTGAACAAAAACTCAGGCGACAGCCAGTGCTAGCTGGTGATAATGTGGCACACGGTGCAGATGCAAGTGGGCTTTGCGATAAGCAACAGATGGATACAGAAAGTGAAATTTGCCAGAGATAACGCATTGTGCAAAGGCAACGCTCGGAACTGTGACCGCAAGCGTGACACCTGGTAACATCTAAGTTTCGTACTCAATAAAATTTCTAAGTCCTTCCTTCACCTATCACCACCAGCACTACCGCCGGTATTTAGCCTTGCCAGCACCAGCACCTTCACCAACACTGCCACATGCTACCAAAAGTCACAAGGGAGAGCGAGGCCAAGAAGACAACTGTGAAGAAACCAGTATCCAAGACTGCCAAGGCTGCTGCGTCACGAAAGACATCATCAATGATTGTACGTCGTGCGCATGGGAATTGCAATGTTATGCTAAGCTAAGGTTTCCTAGGAATGCATTGCCACCCATCCAGAGGAAGCACGGGCGGGCGTATCGTGCAACACCATCAAGAAGGTCTGTACGAGTGATGGATTGGCAGGGTCACTCGCTGATGATTGGGTTATCAGTATGCCGAGGACGTGTACAACCTGGCCATGTCTGCGGCCAACCTGTATCAGCTGAACCAGGCGATTACTACTGGTGCGGAGAAGGGCACGTTTTTGTTGCCAAAGGGACCATCGGATAAAATCAAGCTAGCTCCCAAAGCGAGGGCCGATGCAGCAAAGGAGGTGAGTATGAAGGAAGAGGGTTTGCGTTGACTGATGATGTGATGCAGAACTCTAAGCCTGTGACGGCGAAGAAACCTGTGTCGACGGCGAAGAAGGTGGCTGCACCGGTCAAGGCCAAGCCAACGAGTGGGACCCGGAAGGCGGCTCCAGCGAAGAAGGCATCGCTTGCTGCCAAGAAAGCAAAGACGACGAGTACAGCGACAATGAAGAGGGCTAGCACAGCGAAGAAGGCACCAGCGCCGGTGAAGAAGGCTGCTGCGACGAAGGTCACTCCAACGAAAAAGACATTGAGCACAAAGACGGCGCAGAAGAAGGTTTGTGTTGACAGTTTTAGACGCTGACGCGCTGACGAGTTGGTTCAGGTGACTGCAAAGACGGCTGCGAGCAAGTTGAGAAGAGGATGGCCTGGGAGGCCAGGAGGGGTTGGTGTGAGGGCGGCCTCAACCACCTGAAAGGGTGGTGTGCCCACCAGCCCAGGTGAGTGACCCACCCCCTTATTACCCGACCTCTACTAACTGCAACCTCGACGGGCAATGACAACGACGATAGATGGGGCAAACACAACATTCAGAGAAGTCCCCACCCCTCTCCCTGCTGCCCAGCCCCCTGCTTCCCCAGCATACCTCGCGAATGTGGACAGCCGCGTCAATTGACACGCGCACGATGGTTCGCGAGGTGAACACAGGGCCGATGAGAAAGGTGACGAGGACGACAAGTCCCTGCCCCTCTCCCTGCTGCGCAGCCTCTACCTTGTCTCCCTAACACCTCGCGAATGCAGATGGCCGTGTCATTTGACATGCGCGTGATGTTCGCGAGGTGGATGCGACGACGATGACGCCAACTGACGAGGCCGACGACAACGATGGAGCAACAGCGAGGACAATAAGTCGCGGGTTGTGACATAATTGCAGATTGAACACCATAGATGTCAAACCTGCTCTGTGTCAAATGCGTCGCCCACAACGTGTGCGTATACGAACGGATGTGAACGCAGGGTCGATAAGTGGGCTGTTCCGGTGCCAGTTTATCCCTTTCATTATCTGACATGCACACGCTATAATAGCTCTCAAACAATGGCAGTTGACAGCTACAAACTATATACGGAACAAAGGCAATTGCCCTACTTAAACCTGGGGATCTGCTACACCAAGGAAAATGGCAAATTGAACATTGGAAGAAAGGACCGTCAAACCAGATCGCTCCCCGAAATAAGTGCTCAGGGTGTAGCCGACTGCCACCAATGCATTCTCAGGAAGATCCTGTGTGCCCCGCTTGTATAGAGGGAAAGTGGATAGGTCTCGGAAGTCTTTATCCGAGAAGAGGAAGGGGCGGCCTGCCTTAGCACGACCATCATATATAGGTACTGCAAATACGAGACATAGATTAGTGAATTGGTGTGTGAATGAGAAGTTATAACTATACTTTGCTCATCAAATGCACGCGAGGCTGGATAATATGACTGCTGTCCTTGACCCAGAGACCTGGAAGCTGGGCCTGGCACAGTCATGAAAAGGCCACCCAATTTACTTGGTGAAGGCGGAGCACTCGCCTCTGTAAAATGAGAGACCATCAATGACCGAAAAGATATACAAGAGACGTATAATAGTTACGCTGCCTTCGGGTCAAGAAAGATATACCAAAAGAGGAGACGGAGCCAGTCACAACCCGAAAGCTGAACAATTTTCCCCAGAGTGAGGTATCACGACGCATTTCCTGGGCAAAAGGAACAATCGTTATCTTGCGCACAGGATAGCCTGCAGTGCTCTCGTTAACAAGAAAACATTCTGTTGCGACCCCTAGCATTATTCCAACCGCGTAGTTATTGGTTCCAGCAATCTTCAAGCGATGCGATTCCACTGTAAGGACATTGGGATGGATTCGGCTTGTATTGACAAAAAAACCAGACTTTTCGAAAACAAGGCCTTTCATTAGAGACCTATGCAAAACGTAAACAGGGAAATGTTATAACAATTAGAGACATACTTGGTAACAGACTCTGATAGCCCCTTGATGAGATTCGAGAGCTTGATACGTGGAGATCCATTTTCCGAGTTGAGAGAAAATGGTTGAACGTCGCAGAAGTGACTGCAAAAGTGTTAACATCAAATGGATAGACAACGGTAACACATCACCTGAGTTTCGGGAGATTCTTATAGGTGTGATATAGTTTTGGATCTTGCAAGGTCTTACACATCACACCACTCAAGGCATCCTCTTCAGCCGCTTCATTGGCGCTAGCCGCAGCATCAGAAGGTTCAGATGCATTCCCCTGGGAAACGGCGTCGCTTGATGCGGATGCACCATCAGAAACATCACCGTCGGAATGCTTGTCGGGCTCAGCACCACCAGGAAGATCATTTCCTGGTTGCTCAGTGATGGGAGGCCTGGACCGGTAGACAGTTTAAATTATTTAAAGTAACAAAAAACGACGGAGCACATACTCTAAAGAATTTTCAATTTTTACAACCGGGGATGCAGGAGAACTCAGATCGCCAGTCCTGCAAGAATAATCAGCAAATTTTACAACATGCATTTGGGATAAATCCTACAATTTGTCGGTGGGCGAAGGATGTACTTCGCTGGTATCAACAGTGGTCTCAACTTGAATATGCGGCACTTGAGATCTTGTTTTTGCACCAGAGCGCCTGTGAGATCTAAGTAATAACAATGGCAAAGGAAGTGAAGTGAACGAATGTACTGCTCTTCTGTAATGCGAGCTTTTTCAGACATAACTTTATTGCGGCTGTATAACGAACGTTAGGCACGGAATTCGGCAGGTTTAGCTATATTTACCTGGAGCGGGGCCTGACAGGCATGGTGGAGACTTCACAAGGCTTCGTTTGAGAACTAGAGACAACAGGTGGTATTCCAAAATATGTGGAGCAAGACAGCAAACTCACGGCGCTGGCAACAGATCCTCTGTCTCGCTATCTCTGGTCTTTTTCACCAACTCCTGCCTATGCCTCTTGGGGGTAGACTTGCCATTTCCACTTGCTGCTCTGGCCTTCAACACAGGAGAACTATAAATGCACGTCAGAATAAGTGGATCTCGTAACAATGTGTTAGACCTCAATTTATCCTCTTTGGCAGAAACTTCACACTGACCGTTGCTGCGCTTCAACTTCTCCTTGGTTACCTTGACCTTCACCTTCATTGCAGACGAGCTGATGGAAAAGGTGCATGATGAAAATAGAGCATGGTAGAAAAAATAGCAAACCTCGGTCCATCCCCAGGGGAGATATCAGCGTCATCATCACTACCAAACTCAAACAATTGCTTAGTTTGAAACAAGGCGGTATCAACTTTTGGCCTGACAAGGGAAAGAAAGTGAAGTCGTCGACAAGCATTGCACAAACTAAATGCTTACGAAACAGATACTGCTGGAAGCTTCGCGTATGCCTCGGAGCCTGGGGCAGGGCTAGATGTGGATGATTTCTTTTTCTTTGAAGGGGATGCTGACGTGTCAATAATTTGGCTAACGTATATGTACAAGGCAGTCAGACAAACAGCATGTAACAGCATATAAAAATACGAACATATCAGAATCAGACAAAATGACAGAAATGGCGACTTTGCGCTTTTTGCCAGCTTGTTGACTGGTGGAAAGATGTAAAGGGAAACACATGAAGAAGGGGGAAACAACTCACGGCTTGGGACTCAGGGTACTATCAGGAGACTTGACTATAGCAACTTTTCTTTTCGAAGATTTGCCAGGTGAACTGGCCATACAAAATGACAGTTATCAGTTCATGTTAAGCAGGACAAACGCAGTATTCACCGTTTCCGAGATGAAGGCATTGGGAACAAAAGCGTAAGGATTTGAAGATAAGCTGTGCGTGGTGCAAGATGCCAAATGGTGCAAGATGCCAAAATCCAAAAGGACGGCATGCTTATATGGAGAGAGGGAGGTGCTGCAAAAAATAGGAACGGCAAGAAGCCGCATGGTGACATGATGACCACAGAATGGAACGCCGCTGTACAGTCAGGTTACTAAGGCTGAGTTCAAAGCGTATGTTAAAGTGATATTTGATTTGACCGAAGCAGTGCTGCCCGCAGATACAAATGAAATCCTTGGCATATCCAGCAACATAGAAGCTGATGTAAGGGGAACAGCACAGAGCAGAAGGTCATAAAATAAGTGTGAGAGCCGCAACTTGCAAGGCTGAAAGAATATGCTACTTTCCAGCAGACAACAAATCTGAGAAGCCGACGAGGCTATATTTCAAAGGGTCCTGTCCTGTCAAGTTGAAACAGGGAAGAGCTAAGGCAAACAAGCAGACAAGAAGGTCACGGTGAGTGCGGAGGTTGCATAGATGATGATGAAGGAAGATGGGGCTCACCAGGTCATACTAACAATAAATAAGAGAAGCCGACAAGGCCGACCCAGAAGAGATATTTAAGACTGAAGGTCACGTCCTGTCGAGTTGAAACAAGGGAGTCACAATAACAAAACAAAATCTCTTGCTCACCGCAAGCAACCCAAAGGCAAATAGGCAGGCAGGAGGATCATGGTGAGTGCAGCGGTTGCATAGCTGACGACAAAGGAAGATGACACCTTAAGTTTAAAGGAATCACATTGAGTGTGGAGGTTGCATCCTATTGAGTTGAAATAAATGATTCCATTATCGGATCAAGAATCCTAGCAATGAATCGGATGAAGAAGGTAGGGCACACTGCCGGGCAAGAGAGAAGATGCACCAGGGGGATCATTCTAAGATGGACACAACACAATGTTTGGTGGAGGTACCGTAAAAAAGGATTGAAGGTGTGGCTATGGCAAGACCACAGATTGAATGTACCTACCCAAGCCATGAATCAGAACTACGAGATGCAGAACACATGTGAGTAGAGAATATTGTGTAACGGAAATTGGTACAGACGCTGAAACACACCTAGGTGATGCACTTGAGAAGCTCGCAGCTGAGCAAGAGGGTGCAGATCGACAACTAGCCAGCATAATGAAAGTGAGTCAACGGCAACAGGAAAGGGAATTGCTGACTTACCACACTGCAATGACTTCGAAACAGGTAACCCAATGGATGCGTCAGTTTAGTATAGTACATATGGAACGGCCTCCGACTTGGCGACTCATCAAGGTACCAGTTGAAGGTGCCAGTGGCAATGGGGCAGAAGGTGCGGTGATGGAGGAGAAGGTCTTCACACTCCAAGGCATCTTGTGTGGGTTGGACCTACCGCCCTTATTGGACGCAACAAAGTGAGCATTTTTGAGTGTTAACCCAAAATAAAAACCTCAGATGACTGCAATTTAGCATTAGGCCATCTCGCTACAGATACCTTAGACAGGGCATCATGATTACAGGTTCAGGAACATCCACTTTCAATGAGGCCGTGCAGTCGGCACAAGAAATCTACACACAATTTCACCGCCAGTTCCCAGTTGGAAAGTTGGAACCCTGGAGTCCAACGACATATGCAGGGCATCATGCGCTTGATATATCAAACTGGTATTTCACTCCCAAGAAGGACGCACCAGAAATGGCACACACACCATTCACCGCAGCTGTTGATCCACATGGCGTCCTCGAGGAAATGGCCAAAGTGAACTACATTCATGGCGAGGAAAATGTAGTTGCTTACTACAACCGCTACGTTGACGACCAGGGGAAGAAAAGGTATGGATCATCAGATCAATCAAAGGGCAAGCAATGTTGATGTGGAAATGCAGTTACGTGGAGGCCAAACCTCAAATGTTTCGCATTGGGGACCTTGTTGAAATTCAGATGTCGTTTGTCTCTGTACCGCTCAAGGGACAAAACTTCAAAATGTTGAGTGTCCTACACTCGATCATGTTGCTCGATGACTCTTTCACACAGGTAAGGATTATTGCGAAAACGACGACATATTAATTTAATTCAAATTCACAGAATGCTTTGAGGAAACACCTGACACCAAAAGTTGATCAACCAAAGCCAACACTGAAGCGGCAGGTGGGATATAATTTAGAGGACAGAAATCCGAAGAGAGTCAATCTCGAGCAGAATGAGATGGAGGTGGGTGAGTGACGACAACATAGAATTTGGACTTCTGTTGCACAATACATCTGAATACATAAACGACTGCAATTTATTTTCTTGTGGGAGCTGCTCTTGAGTAGACATAACATTTGGGGGTCTACTGGGCATCGGAGACGCAGTTGGCATTGTTGTATCTCTATGTGAAGGCGGCTGCAGCATTTTGACGACGTGGCACAATTTGGTGCAATCGCCGTCACTGATGTAGGTGGATGTGTGGGGGCAGCATGTACTCCCTTCTTAACTTCTGCACGACGGTGACGGGGTACAGGACAGAACGAACGCAAGGCCCAGTGATAAGGCCAGGAATGCCCGTTCTTGCGCTCTAAGGTGGCGAATCCCTGAAGAGAGAGGCTTGGTTAAAACAGCATCTGATGGAAGGAAAAAAACACCCCTCACGTTCGTGCAATCTTGAGGTCTGTCTCGAACCAAATGAGACCAAGATCATTGACCGAATGTCTGTTTTCCAGCCATCCCCACCTGCCAGGGCACACGCTTGCGTCTTGGCGACCTGTTGCAGTCGCATGAGATCGTTCATGAACCTTCGCTGAAACTAGTAATAGGGCGTCAAATTGGCTGCCAATACCTCCTCGGTCCTCGATCCTGGTGGAAATACAAGGAAGTTAACCTTTTGGAAGCGAGCGGGAAGATTCGTACCAATTTCGTAGTCATCTCATGCACGTTTTTCATCAGAGTTGCATCGCAATACCAGACTTGCACAAGCGACGTTGAGCATCCTCTGGGACTGTCCGTGTCAATGTCTGGAAGGATGCGGTGCTAGATTCAATTGCAGTACGGTTCCGGCACAAACGCTGTCATGATCTACATCCAGCCATCGTCAGCACTGGCATGAGCCTGAGTGCGCCACCAAATAACTCTGGACATACCTTCTGATATGGCATCTTTCCCAAATCCTGCCCGTTCCTCTGCACCGGCACCCATTCCCTCGAACGGTATTCGCAAGTCAGCATAAATCCCGAATATGCTCAGCAACAAGACCAACCGGCGGTGGCATCATCATCGTGATGTACTTTTCTTGTTCTCCGGCTGGCATTTCTCATCGGGCTGTGCCCAAGTGGCACATGTGGAACCACAATTTTGACAGGCGGGCATCGGCGTGTCTGCGCATGGTTTAGTACGACAAGAACAGACTAGCTGAATGAGCAGACTATGGATGCATATGATGCAACGGAGCCTCAGTCGCTCCTCCTCGGCCATCAGCTTTGCCCATCCAGGGAGTGAAGATATTCTATCCACATAGCGCGGTGGGTATTTGAAAGGCAGAGCTCGCGAAGATATTACAGTTGGCGCGGTCGTTTGAAAGGCAGAGCCAAACACAGGCAAACTTGGCATTTGCCGCAACGATAGATTTTCGGACGAAAATTTGGCTAGGTGTGGTCCTCAAATAGACCGATCCTAAATATACATTTAGGACTCGGAATCCTGCGTGAAAGGCACATGAAAAAGCGACCTCGCATCGAGAACGCGGCAAACATTGTCTGCTCTCCTTGCAGCCCAGTGCGTTGCTCCGCGGTTTAGGGTATGGTTGTGAAACTTCTTCTGCATTTGCAGCATAAAAATCACTTACATTCCTTGCTCCTGTTGGAAGTTCAGCTGTGGTCACCGCTATCCCCCTGCATCCCCGGCACTGTCTTGTTCGCCCGAACATGGCTATTATGTGCAACGTTGCTCATATAAAAGAGTCGTCAGCATTGCAACTTCTCCTACCAGCACACATATGCTACTCAAATACCAAGACCTGAGCATCACACCGTACATGATGATTTCTGGCACGGTTCCTTTGATTCTCACTGCTATGGCCCTTGGTGTGGCTTCTACACCTGCACCTGTTGCGAGTAGTACGTCTTTTGACCATGTCGTGACACAGATTTCTGATCCTTTCTCTTTCCCCTTGGTCAGCATACGATTCTTCGATCGAGACCAACACCCTGGTCAACAACGCACCGGTGTACAACGTTCCAGAAGACTATCTCCGTGTCCTCTGTTCCAACGTGGAGGGGATCACCATTGCGTTTCTGCCGATGGAAGACATTCAGCCACGTTGGAATGGGTCTCCGGATTGCGTGGTAATGTGAAGAGACCTCTCGGGTTTGGAGTGACACCTTGTAGCTGGGGAGATCTACCTTGCGCAGTCTGTCTTCCTTTTAAAAACTATTTCCTATACTGTAACGTTGGAACATTTTAACTTATTGGAATTCGGTCATATTTATGACGACTTCATCGTATTGCTAGCAGTCAACTCCGTAGAGCCAGACATGCTTTAATCGCGTCCCACAAATCAGCTGAAGTTGTCATCTGTACTGGTTCGACTCAAACTTGCTCATCAAACTTGATCTCCTTTCACAAAGCTGGTTGCGCCTTCGAGTTAGCTTTCTCTCAACTTCAAAGACTTCAACATTCCTGATCTCGTTGAACTGGGTTCACCAGTTCAAAACTCAAAGGATGCCCCAACGCTCGAGTTCCATGTCTCGCTCTCGCATTTATTTTGACCTGTGTATTTTAGGAGAATCGTGGTGGATGTAGGTGCACTTGAATCACGCGCAGTGTGAGGAAAGTGCACGGACTCGTGCCCGGGGCGTGGGAACCAAACTCACTTATGGTACTTTCGGACAGTGGCCAATTTGGTTGGCAAAAAATATATTTATTTATATAAATAATTAAATATTTCTTGTATCCAGGAACAAATCACTACAAGACAGCTGCAGCTTGTGCACAAGCAGGGAAACTTCAGAAACATACCCAGCAACTTGAGGAGTCTGAGGACAGTGATCAGAGTGTGTGTTGCTGGGATGGGGGAGTCAATTACATGTCCTCTGAGTCAGAAACAGACTCAGACACCAGCTGGACACAGGAGCTAGATACCGACGATGAATTCTCCAAGTTTGATGATGATGAGGAGCTCCAAAAAACCCTGGAAAAGGAACTAAACAAGCTTGATGAACCCAACTTTGTATGAAAAACTTACTGGGAAGATCACATCAGGAAAATTACAAGCCCTGTTTTTGCACCTTGGAGGCTCTTGACCTTTTTTGAAACCTCTTGAACTTTTTTCTGAGGTTTTTTTCATCTTTTTTAACATCTTCTGCTACCTTATGGCACTTTGAGTCACTTGGAAATATTTACTACATAATATCCCTTGCACACCTTTTCACCCTTTTCAACTTTTTCCCACCTTTTCAAACTTGGATTACTTTGACTCCTTTAGCACTTTGCTTACTTGTTGGTCCTTTACAATTAATCATTTTACTTGTCTTACCACTTTTGACCTTATGACCTTGGATCACTTTTCACCTTTGATGCCTTTTCTTCTTTTTTTCTACTTTTCCCATCTTTTTCAAAGTGAATTACTTTGAAAAAGGATACCTCTTGTCCCAAGACAAAGAACTTTTCTAAGCCGGGTCCATTTCTTGAAAAAGTTGTTTTGTCTTTGGAAAAGAAGAATCTCTTGAAAGCTTTTCCATATCTTTTGTGGTTTGTTAGCCTTTTTTACAGGTTATTTAAATACTTCTGAATGAATACTTTCAGTTTCAAAATAAATCGTGTACAGTATACATTTGAAACTTCAATAATTTCAGTAAATGTCTTGTTATTGAAGAAGTACTGTAAAATTGTCAATCAACACTGGTAATGTACTTTGTTTCAAAATATTGGATCATTATGATTTTGAATGCTTTTTGAATACTGGTGCAACAATATGATAACAATATGTAGTATACCCTCCCAATATAGTGTTGCCACGACTAAGACTACTAGTCAACTGGCAGTCATAGTCATAGTTGATTTTAGCTGCAACTCAGCTAGTTGCAACTATGACTATCTAGTTGACTAAAATTATATCATGTCTGTTCTGGTATTTATAAGTGATTTAACATACATTTGTTTAATTATAGTTGACTATTCTCAAGTTTAGTTGACTACAATGACCAGCTAAGCTGCAACTTTAGCTGCAACTATCAACTATGACTACTAAAATTTTGGTGTAAATAGTCTAGTCGTGGCAACACTATCCCAATAAATTCAGTATATGGACCATGTGTGGCCAGCCTGTCTGCAAGGTGGAATTCGGGTGCTGGGGCCTTGCACCGGCCTTCAGCCATATGTGGGCCTCTTCGTCTGGATGTCCCGATGCATCCGCGTTGAACCAGACAATTTCCACCTCGTGAGAGAGCCACGCACGTCAATTGACGTGGCCAGCATCTTCGCGAGGTGGGAATGGGGTGCCCTGCCCTGCCCTGCCCTGCGGATACTCCATCTGACCTCGCGAGAGAGCCACGCACGTCGGTTGACGTGGCTGGCATCTTCGCGAGGTGGGAATGGGGTGCCCTGCCCTGCCCTGCCCTGCGGATACTCCATCTGACCTCGTGAGAGAGCCGCGCACGTCAGTTGACATGGCCGGCGTCTTCATGAGGTGGGATTGGGGGGTGCCCTGCAGTGACTCCATCTGACCTTGCGAGAGATCGGTGCACGTCAGTTGACGTGGCCAGCGTCTTCGCGAGGTGGTGAAATGCACGCGTTGTATGTGTGCATTCTGCCTCGGTAGCGTCCGCGGTGCCGGCACACTTCATCGCGAGGTGGGTGCCGTGGTGCCGTGGCCTGGCCTGGCGAAACACACGCGTCAAACGCGTGTGTTCCGGTGGTGGTAATGGTGGTGGCAGCACGGTGGCACGTTCTTCAGTTAGAAGAATAAAATATATGGAAAAAATTAATGAAAAACATACCATGAAGCAGCGAGGGTGGATGCACCACCCCCTGCTGCTCGTTCCGTCTCGTTGACTTGCCCACTCCGTTCTTTTGCGTGTGCACACGTCTTCAACGTGTTGCTGGCGTGTCCGACGTGGCGTTGATTGTCAACGTCGTGGTTGTGGGCGTCGTGGTGGCAATCGTCGTTGTCGTTGTCGTTGTTGTGGTGGTGGTGGCCGTAGATCTATAATTTAATTGTTAGTGTCGAATAAAATAAAATAAAATAAAATAAAATAAATAAAATGAAAGGAAATAAAAAAGTACGCGGGTGCGCATGTACTGGGGCTGCATCACTCCTGGCCTTGCTCGCCGCCATCATTGGTGCGTTGGCATCATCCTATAGTCAACTTTGGGGTCAGTACAGACGAAATTGCCTAAGTCCAAACTTACCGGAAATGGCAAAAAGTGGTGATGTTTGGCGCTCCATTTTGCCAAACTTTGCCAAATGGTCCGTGCGCGACCTCAAAACATATATAAGTTGTGCACAAGCATTTACTTGTTACGTGTGTAATACTGATTTACTACAGACAATCTCGTATACTTTGTAAGTTGTTAGTAAGTATAATTGTAGTAAAGTTAGTATACAATCAATTAATTATATTTGTAATCTATTATAATTATAATAATTATAATAATAATTGTCTTTGAATTTATTGTGGATGTGTTATCTGGTCCGAAAAGGGCCAACTTTTACAAGGACCAAAAGGGGCCAAAGGCCCCAAGAGGTAGCACCTTTTCCAAGAAAGTGACCCGGCTTAGAAAAGGTCAAACTCTTGGAAAAAGAGGTGAAAAAGAGGGAAAAAAGGAAGGAAAAAAGAAGGGAAAAGAATCAAAAGTTCTTCTTTTCCCTTCTTTTTTCTTTCCTTGTTTTCCTCCTTTTGACCTCTTTTTCCAAGAGTTTGACCTTTTCTAAGCTGGGTCACTTTCTTGGAAAAGGTGCTACCTCTTGGAAAAGGTGGACCTCTTGGGACCTTTTGTAAGGTGCAAAAGGTGCAAAAAAAGGGCATGTAATTTTCCTGATGCACTTTGAAGCAGTGGACAATAGCAGAGAGCAGCCAGCACTTGGGCTACAATAAACAATCAGCACGAACCCAGCATCAAATGCAGCAACAAGCAGGAGCAAAAGATAAAGTGGATTCACTCACCTGAGAGAGGTATGCAGTTCTCCGTAATCCATACCAGAAGGCCAACTTGATATGTAAGTTACTGCTTTTGGAAATTAGTCTCACTACATTTGGTATATATGATGTCATTGGCCAATTTGGGATTGCCCCAAAAAATAACTTACCTAATTTTGATCCGAAATAAAATCGGTTTGGTGGAAAATATTGTATTGGTAAATGGAGCATTTTGACAAAAGGATTAAGGTTTTGGTCAAAAGCTAGGTGTGTCATTTTTCTTGTCCAAAAGTAGTGGTGACTAGGTGGCCAGCACCATAAGAACGCTGAGTTTGGATCTAGGCATCAGGAACACCCCCCTTTTAGGAACCGCCACCATGTGCTTCCTTCCTTAAGAGGAGAGGCCTAGATTCTCTCAGCCCACCCTCCACTTCCCCCTTAGTAGGTTTCCTTGGTCTTGTGTCTGTGTTGTTTGGGTGGTTCATCTCTGCCTTCACAGCACAACCCAGATGGTTCAGCCAGGAATCCCTCTGCTTCAGCTTTTTAAATCCTCAGACAGATTCCTGTGCTGAACCTTCTTGCCCAAAAATAGGGCACGAGACTACTCTAGTTGGTAAATTCATATATCTAGCCTCTTAGATACTCCCACAAAGCATGAGTTGGATGATACGGTGATAGAATAGAATAGTGGTCCTCTAGAAGCAAAACATATGAGCATCCACCTTCCAAATTCTCTCTGTCAAAGTTGTTACTTTCTCATTGCCAAGTGAATTCAGTTTTAAACAGAAAAAAATTCACATGAAATTCTTGGCTATGACAAACTGATGTTCTTCGTTCAGAACAATGTGAAGGCAGATATCAACATGAGAGACATGAGAGGGTAGAATATGAGAGACATCAAAAAAATAAGGCATGATAGGTTGCTCCAGGACCTGCAGTAGACCTCTGGAGATGAGTTCTTGGATGTGCCAAATTGCCAATGCTGAATTTGGGTGCTTAAGGGGGGGAATATATGGTTGTGATTGGTTGGGGCTCCAGGTACCTTCTTCTTATAATTTGATGGCAAGAAGGATGATGAAGATGATCCCCACCGAACAAATGGATAAGGGAAAGGCAACCTCTACCCGCTGAAAATTATGCAGCTCTACTACCATTGAATGAATCAGTGTTCTTGCATGCCTAGGGTCCACATTATTTAGCAGTGTGAGCATAACTTCCTCCAGCCTCGCCCACCACCAATATACTCTCTTTACCTCTTCCCAATCACTACCTTTCTGCCCTTTCCACAACTGACTCAATGCAGGGTTTCTCCTAATGATCCTAACCAGCTTTACAACATCTCACTCCTCCGTCTTCAACCCTGTCTCTGCTCCCAGCAGGGCCAACACCGCCTCCAAATCCCCACTGGAACACGCAACATCCAATGGTCTGAGCTCATCGCTATCTGTCCATTGGCCATGAGCATTCACCAGCTCCCTGACACTGGGATGCTGCAGCAGATGAAACAGCACATTTACATGCGAATGCACCTTGGCAGCTGCATGCAACACTGTTGAGCTGCACACTCCAGACAACAATGATGCCCCACACACTAACAGTACATCAATCATATCCCCATCGCCCACTGGCATTGCCACAGCCATCTGAAGCACACCCTGCCATGGCAAACATGCGCTCACATCTGCACTTCTGTGCAGAAGCAAGTTCACCACCCACCCATTGCCTGGTGCCATCATGGCAACATGCAAGAGAGGGATCAATGTATCCACTTCCAAAAGTGGGATGTTGACATTGATGGCATCCCCACAACATGAAAGGATCGCTTCTATGACACAAACATCTGTGGTTTGCACTGCTGCAGAGAGTAACTCTGTGCTGAGCCACAACACCCCGCTCAGCAGTAAAAGCCATACTATAGGTCCCTCTGCTGGGCTATCTCTTGTAACAATGGACTTGCAGAGAATCTGCCCTGGGGGGTCCCATTGCCAAACTGTGCTCCATGGGAAATAAGGGTGGAGAGAACATCCATGTTGATATCGCATGGAGCATTGCGGATGGCATGCGCAGGTGCAGTGGTGCCAGTTGGGTCTTCCTCATTGCTGGAACGTATACTTGAGCCCAGGATACCGTTGATGGTATCTTTGAAGGTGGCACGAGTAGAGCAGCTGTGTAGCAGGAGCAAGAGCAGGAAGCTCAATGTGCAGCAAACATCATAAAGACCAAAGGGGAGAAGGTCACATTTGTCTTCTGAATGAATGAGGCAGGAAGTCTTGGGGAAGTAGTGCTGGGAACAATGGGGGACAGTTTGTGAGGGAGCAGTGGGAAGAGATAGGATGTGACCGCAAGGGGGAATGTGGCATTTGTCCAACCAAGAACATGTTTCTCTCTCTCACCTACAGAGGATGATGAGGCTGCAAGCAGCAATTTCACCAGGGCTCTAGAGAGACAAGGTGGATGTTTGCATCTGACTCAGTGAGGAGGTATTGGATGAGATCAAACAATCCAAGGCTGCAAGCCAGATGGAGAAGTATGCCACAGCTAATGGTGCCATCATCCTCATCTCTGCCAGTTGTTGAGACACATTCCAGGCCAATCAGGTCCAGACCAGTAATCTTCCCAGTGAGGGCATGTTGCACATGGGGAAGTAATACCCCAGCCACCACTAGATCAGAACCATTATAGATGTCAAACAGCTGGCTCGACATCTCCTGCTGATGAAGCATCTCGAATCGCCTAATCCGCTCCGCAAAATATCTGTCAGGGTGGATGTGTTGAAGTTCCCTTTCTAGCTGCACTTCAGGGTGGTTGAGCTCCAACAGGGATTGCAACACCTGCCCCAGTAGGGCATCATGCAGCCTGAAGCACACTGTGAGCGCCTTAGGACTTCTGAGCATGGCTGCGTCAAGAAGCAAAGAGAGAGCCTTGTTGATGTCAACAGCTGCAACACTGAAACTGGTGAGATGGCTCATTGGGAGATTGTAGAGGACAGTGCAGTAAAGGGTTGGTGAGGTGGTGGTGGTGGTGGTGGTGGTGGTGGTGGTGGTGGCAGATTCAAGTTGCACAAGGAGATCTGCTTGAATGGTGAAGGGGAAGTGGAGTGAGATGTCCTGATCAGAGAAATGTCAGTCTGGTTCAGAAAGGTGAGAGGGTAGAAACACTTATGGCCAATCTGTCTACAGTCCATTTGGTCAGGGCAGAGGGCTGAAAAGGGGTTGGATCGGCAGATCCATATCTAGTGTTGCCTCAACTTGGCTGGTCAGGAAAAGCTGATCCTGGTTCTGATTTTTTGGTGCACAACCAGGATCAGCTTTTCCTGACCAGTCGAGTTGAGGCAACACTATCCATATCTACTTCGATTTCTGGTGAAGTCAGGTGAATTATTTCTGCTCCATAAGTGTAGTATTTTACCCTATACCACTGATTCCCAGTGGGACAATGTGGAGTCCACATGGACAATGTGAACAATGTGGACAATGTGGACTCCACATGGACTCCACATGGAATGCACATAAAAAAGTCAAAATGCACTGGGTTTTTTTCACTTTTTTCACTTTTTCTCCTTCAATATCAATGCTATTGCAAATATAAAACTATTTTTAGCATTCTAAACTCATAGGGCTTAGTTCAAGACTAATATAAAATTTTATTTCTAGTGGGATTCCACATGGATTCCACATGGACTCCACATGGATTCCACATGGACTCCACATGGATTCCACATGGACTCCACATGGATTCCACATGGACTCCACATGGATTCCACATGGACTCCACATGGATTCCACATGGACTCCACATGGATTCCACATGGACTCCACATAGAAAGTCGAAATGTGCCGGGTTTTTTTGACTTTTTTGACTTTTCCCACTTCAATATCAATGCCAATGCTAATATAAGAGAATATCTAGCATTCTAAACTCATAGGGCTTCCTTCAAGACTAAGACACCATTTTATTTCCAGTGGGATTCCATGTGGAATCCCACTAAATTCCCACTAAATTCCCACCAAAAAGTCGACATTTATCCATTGTTTTGCTTATATCTTATTTAATACAAGTGTTGTTAAGAACACCAAGTTTTCTTTAGAGTCTACTATGGAACTGTCTCAGATCTTACTCAGAGCAAGATCCCACTATGTGGTTCAACACAAATTCATAATATTCTTACATTTGTGTATGTCTTGACTTAGTTGAATACTTCTGTAGATTACTATTGGACTGGGCTATCATTTTCTTATTAATCCAGTATTTTATAGTGCAATGATGATTCCAAGTATTCTGATCAGAATCATTTATGTTTGTTAGTAGTCTTGTGAATGCTTACATGTTCAGATACACAAGCATGTTTAGCAAATATCACTTTCAGTTAATCAATATGTTTTTAGTTCACATCAATCTCATAGTCACTTTCATCTTCTCTTCATCACCTTCACCTTCACCTCTTCATCACCATCTTTGGCTACATCCTCTACTCAGCAAATACTCACTCACAGTTACTAACTTCTTGTTTCAGGAATCCATACTAATCCTATAATTATGATCACCTTCACTAACCCCTCCACTGTTGTCTCCAATGTCAGCAATAAATATGGACTGACACTAGCACTGGGACAGAAGTCCAGAGTTTGAGTACATTCACCAATATGTTCACCAACACATTTTCAAACACCTTTCTGCCACTAATATCCAACAGCAATATCCAACAGTAATAGCAACAACAACAACAACAACAACAATGGCAACAACAACAACAATGGCAACAACAACAACAATGGCAACAACAACAACAATGGCAACAGCAGCAGCAGCAGCAGCAGCAGCAGCAACCTGGCTCATTAGTGTCTGTGCTTTTCCCACCTTTGATCACATTGATTTCTATGTTACCAATGGACATATGGACTGAGTTTGCACTGGAACAGGAGTGAGTCTGAGTACATTCACTGATATATTCATTCACCAACAATTTTCAACACATTCCTCCCCAACAGCAACAACAACAAAACAACTAGGATAGTAGAGCTTCAAAATAATTATTGTGATGCTTCAAAGTATTTGTAAGCCTTCTTCAAAATTTTTAGAATAGTGCCCCAAACCCTTTGTAGTCAGCTCTCCAAAATATTACACAAATAAGACCTTCACATACACAACCAGCACATTCAGAAAAATATTGACTACTCCTAGTTACCAACTGCTTGTTCATTGATCAATATGAATTCAATAGTCATCTTCATCTTTATCTTCATCTTCATCTTCATCATCCATGGCCAATTCCTTTAACTCATAAGTGCTGGGGTGCCAAATAGAACCCTTGACTAATTCAACTCTGCTTAAGAGCATGTGAATGGCCATATCTTGGAGCTTGTCCCTGTCTGGCTTGAAAAATAGAACAAGTTTCTCTCTACAATCATGTAAATCCAAGCATTGGTTGTGGAGATATTCATTGTACAAGTTGGAGTGACTGAAATGAACAATTCACCTATAACTCTAGATAAAATACTTTGAAATGTAAATACAGAGAAAGATAGCCCTCTGAAGGTAGACAAACTTTGCCTCTGAAACTATGTGAATTGGTGCAGGAATTGGTGCAGGAATTGGTGCAGTATTTCACCAGTTATTATTTTTACCTGTGTCCTTTGACTTTAAAATATTTATTTTTATGACATTCATGAAAATCACAATAAAATGTACATTATAATATTAATCCACAATATTAACCCATTAATGACTACAGACAGAGGGAGGGAGAAGAGAGAAGGGAGAAGGGAGAAGGAGGAGGAGAGAGGGAGAGACAATATGGGATGAGGGGGGAACAGGGGAGGAGAGGCGTCGGCCCTGGATTGGAGGGCAGCTGCTGTGCTGCAGCCATCATTGTCGTCCCGTTGTTGTCGTCTCCGTCCTCGTTGTCACCCTCAGACCCGTTCCCGTTGTGGTCATTGCCATTCTGTCGTCTCTCTCCTTGGTGCTCGCCTGTGTTGGGGTGGGGGCAACGGCATTGGGGTGTGTGCTGGTAGTCAGTATACAATAATCGACAATAAAACTTACCACGCCCGGTGCGCCTCCCGTGGGGGCGTCATTTTTGTCTCCTCGATCACCGTCGTCTCCATCCATGTCATCCTCGCTGCCATCGTCTCGCGCCGTTCCTGTCCCATCATGTCCACCGCCTTCGTTGTTCCCGTCGTCTTCGTGGTCCCTGCCTCCTGTGGTTGCATTCTGGTAGAGGGCGGGCACAGAGCAGTAGTCAATAGATAATATTATATGAATTTACAAGAAAACTTACTGTAGGGCATGGGTGGACCACCCACGCCTCCCGGTGCATCTCCCATCTGCTCCGTCTTCCCTCGCATCGCTGTCGTCCGCGTCGGCCACCGTCTGAGGCCGCGGATGTTTTACGTTTTGGCCGTTGCGGTTGTGGACATTGGGGTGGGCGTGGGCGTGGGCATGGTTGTGGATGTAGTCATGGACCCGGGCATGAGCGTGGGCATGGGCGTGAGCTGGGTACTGCCGTAGTTAGTCAGTAAACAAAAAATGTAAAAAAATGTAAAAAAAATGGGCCATGCAGCGGGGCCCACCCCTGCTGCTTCCTTTGTCGCTGAACTGGTCGTCTCCTTCGCTGTTGGCGTCCCGCATCACCGTAGCGGCTGTGGCCCTTGTTCGTTGTGGGCGTGGTGACGTTCCTGTATCAGGGTAGGGTAGTCAGTGACAGCACAAAAAAAGAAGATAAAAAAAACATAATGCAGCGGGGAGCGTACTAGCCCCCGCTGCTCTTGTCATTGCTAGACTCGTCCGGCGTCGATCTGGGGCGTTGGACAATGGGCGTTCAGCGTTGACTGTTCGGCGTTGCTTTGGTTGACATGCCTTGTTGATTGGCATGTGACGTTCACGCGTTGCCAAATTGGTCCGTGCACCAAACAACCGTATATAAGGTGCCGGAACCTCACATATTTACTTCAGGGCATTCCCCCTTTAGTACTTCACAATAAGATACATAGGTTATAAAAATCATGAGTTCATAGTTATTATTTAATAATGATTTTCGTGTAGATTCCACATGGACTCCAGGTGGACAAAAATGGGTCATAGTTCATGTAGATTCCACGTGGATTCCACATGGATTCCACGTGGAATCCACACGGAATTTACCTGGAGTGGGAGTGAAATTTTGAGTGGTAAAATGTCCATTTGGCTGGGGTGGAATTCATGTGGAATCCACCTGGAATCCACATCGTCCCACTGGGAATCAGTGGTAAAGGGTAAAGAGCTCCATAAGTGTGACACTCACCTGGCCTCATCCCTAAAGCGCTTTTGTTCTCCAAAAATCTCCACCACCTCCTTCATCTTCTTGTGCTCACCAGGCACATCTTTTAGGGTGGCCTCCATCACCTGTCACCATATTCCAACCAAAGCTTCATCAGCAACAGTCTTCTCTGTAGTGCCCACGTATCGCTCCTGATAAATGACACTAAAAGCACTGTGACCGTCAATGTTCACGATGGCAAGCCAAAAATCAGACAATTTTGCTATGTAGCCTCCAAATGCAGACTTGTCATCAAAAACAAGGGTATTCTGAACTTTGACATCCCCTTGCACGATCCCACAGGCATGTGGTGCCTCTAACCCACTCACAACATCATGCATGAAATGGGTCTTGGTGAACACATCTGATTGGTTGCTGCTGAGGAATTGTGCTAGAGTTCCATGACTTGCAAACTTGACCATGAGGGAAATTTCAATGCACTGACACCACAGCGCATCTGCATTACCACTTCCCGAAGCAGTGGTGAGTTTGGTTGTGTACCTGAGCAGCGCAGTGACATTGTAGTTTTGTTGCACAGGTGTGTGAGGATGTGCAGCTCATGCAAAATGGTGGCATTGGACTGGCCAGGATTGTTGGTGGCTCCATAAACAGGAAAATCTTTGAGGCATTTTATGGCCACAATAGCACTCCTGAAGGGAGGTTGTAGGGTGCAATTATCGACAACATAGCAGGTGCCTCTGCTGACATGAGCCTTTGTGGCTGAAGGGTCAAAATCAGTCGCTTTGAAGTGTCTGAGCTTGGTTGGTTGCTGCTGCTGTGCAGGAAGGGTGGTTGAGTCTGTGCTGATGCAACTCTGATTCCAACTAGTTAATGGCATGGGTAACCTGTGGGTAGAATTGAGTGTACCCATACCCACACCTGTAAATACCCATACCCGTGACTGCAGGTCAGTAAATCTACAGGTATGGGTACAGGTCTCTTATTATTCTTATGGGTTTCATGTGGGTTTAAGTTGTTTGCCTACTACTGGCACATATCCTAACAATATACGCTATTTTGAGATTGCATCCCACCCCTCTTCCAACTCCTCTTCTTCTCCCTCAACCTCAGGCAGCACAGTGACATGGGCAACATCTGCATCTTTCACCAAACCAAATACACTCCATGCACTGAGACAGAGAAGCGCTTGAGTTGACTGAACTGAGAGCCGATTTCAGATATGTGACAAAAGGATGCGACCACGGCTGAATATGCATTCGACATCAACAGATGTTGCTATGAGGAAAAGGTTAGTTAAGGACAGTGTTGCTAGAAATGGCAGAATACCGGGGATACAAAGATAATCACGTGTAGTGTTGCCGAAGTTCAGTTCGGTCCGGTTCTGACCCTTTTTGGTGGAACCACAAACTGAACTTCGGGTCCAGTTTGGCACATGGCCAAACCTGGACCCAGACGGCATCGAACCGTCTTTCCGAGGTGGGCTCCCATGAGCTCCGTTCTCCTCACAAATGGCAGGCACGTATCAATAGATACGGCTCTGCATATCACGAGGTAGATGGGTGCGGGGGAGCCTTCCGGTGTCCCCAAGGGATGTGGAGGGATGGGTGGCCCTGTCTTGTGGTCCCTGCCTGGCATTGCCGGCGTTGCTGCTGCTGGCGTGCTGCCACTGCTGCTGCTACTGCTGCTGCTGCCATTGCTGCCGGTGCTGCTGCTTCTGTTGCTGCTGCTGCTGCTGTTGCTGCTGCTGCCATTGCAGTTGCTGCTGGCACTGCTGCTGGCCGTTGCCGTCATTGTTGTTGCCATTGCTGTTGCCATCGTCATTGTTGATGTTGACGTTGCTGTTGCTGTTGCCACCACTGGTGGTGGTGGTGGTGGTGGTGGTGTTGCAGCTGTCCCGTGTCCATTGGCATTGCGTTGGCATTGGAATTCATTTTGTGCCACAGTGGTGTGCTCGCGATGTGGTCACGGTCGAGTTTCCTGTAACAGATAATATTAGTAAAGTTAAGATAAGTGATGAGACTTACCTGTGTCCATGAACACTTCAGGCTACCCCAAAACCTGAACAACTAGTTACAACTCACCTCTAGTACTGAACCATCTACATGTTGGTAAAAGTACTGGGAAGCCCTGGGACGAAACCATTGTCCCTGGGACGATACGTTGGGACGTCCCATTGTCCCTGGTCCAGTGTATGGGATGGCCCATGGGACGACATTTGGTGTTGTGGGGGTGTCCGGGGGCATTTGGGACGTCCCTTCCCT
The DNA here is from genome assembly GCA_963556145.1 of Hygrocybe punicea. Lineage (NCBI taxonomy): Eukaryota > Fungi > Basidiomycota > Agaricomycetes > Agaricales > Hygrophoraceae > Hygrocybe > Hygrocybe punicea. The sequence continues at coordinate 6,355,810 of OY744469.1, forward strand.
AGCTATTCAATAGAAAACTCAGAGTGATGACAGCATCTAATTATAAATTTCCAGGCCTTGTCATGGCCACTATGGGTACCATGGGTGCTATGGCATAGTATAAGATGTACATACTTATTCTTTTGAGAGTCACAGAGCTGATTGTCCTTCAAGGTCAGTGGCAGGGTGTGAAGATACAGCAGTTGTTTCCACATATAAAGACAGAAGGAGTGGGACAGGAAAAGTGGTGGAGATGTTGGGTAATGAGATGCGATTGAGGGGGAGGAGTGAGGGTGTGCTTCTAGTAAACCAATCCCTAGTGCATGTGGCAAGCTGAAGCTTGTAGGGGAGTAAGTGAGCAGAGCATACATGATATACAAAGAAAAGTAGGGCTACATAAGCAGAGGAGGCTGAGCTGAAAATTAAACACGTGTATTATGAAGAGCATTTGATCAGGATATCAGTGGTTATTACATTATTGGCTGTGCATACAATGGCTGACTGGGAAGCAGATGCAGAGGAGAGATCTGAAATTAGAGTGTGTCTTGAGGACAGTGGACTTGGGTAAGGAGACATCTCACAGAGGCTTTGTTGGGACATCCCACAGGCTTGTCTGGGATGTCCCTGTCAGCTTGCAGCTGAGGCTTTCGGACATCCCTGTCATCTTGTGGGACATCCCACCAAGTCTTTGGGACATCCCACAGCCTTGTCTGGGACATCCCTGCCAGCTTGTGGGACATCCCACAGCCTTGTTTGGGACATCCCTGTCAGCTTGTGGGACGTCCCTGCCAGCTTGTGGGACGTCCCACAGCCTTGTCTGGGACATCCCTGTCAGCTTTTGGGATGTCCCACAGGCTGGTTGGACTGACTGCTTGCTCAGCATCTGCTAAGTAATCATACCAATAAACCATTATATCATATGTTATAACATAATTTTAAATAATTTACATTTAGCAACTTACTTAAAATAGACATTGCAAATCAAATAATTATTTTGCTTAATTATATACATATCTACATTATCAGGAGATGAGGGAGGGAGGTGGTGGTGGTGGTGGTGGAGAGAAGAGGAGAGGTGAAAATGACCAGGAGGAATGGAGGGGGTGGGCAAGGGGAGAAGGGCAGGAGGTGGATGGGAGGTGGGGCTGGCAGGGGGCAGGAGATAGGCAGGGTGAGAAGAGGCAGGAGGAGAGAGGAGAGGGAAATGGGAGGAAACGGGGGGGACCTACAAAGTTACATACTGGGGTTACCCACATGTCCACCCCGCGTCGCCCGCGTCACCCCCGTCGTCGTCGTCGTTCCCGTGTGGCGCCATTCCCATTTGTGTTGCCGTAGCCATCCCGTTTGCTGTCCTGTCCTCGCCATTTTCATCCTCGCCATCCCCATTGTCGTCGTCCTCGTTGTCACGGTCTCTGCTGTCATCATCCTGTTCCCTCGTCCCGGCCGTCCTCAGTTCCATTGCCTGTTGTCCCAGTCCCCGTTCCCGTCCTCGCTGTCCTTGTCGTCATCCTTGTCGTTGTTGTTGTTGTCCCTGTCCCCGTGTGGTGGCCCATGGCCATTGGCCCTGTGCCGTTCGTGTTGTCGTTGCCGTCCCGTTTGCCGTCCCGTCCTCGCCATTTCCGTCCTCATCGTCCCTGTTGCCGTCGTCCTCGCTGTCCCGGTCTCGTTGTCCTCGTCATCCCGTTCCCTCATCCTGGTCATCCTCGTTTCTGTTGTTCATTGTCCCTGTCCCCGTTCCCATGCTCACTGTCCTAGTTGTCGTCCTCAACGTCGTCCCCATCCCCATTGTCCTTGTTGTCCTTGTTGTCCTTGTTGTCCTCCTCGTCCTCCTCGTCTCCGTTGTCTTTTGTCCCCATCCCCGTTCCCGTGCTCACTGTCCTGGTCATCGTCCTGGTCGTCGTCCCCGTCATCCTTGTTGTCACAGGATCTGTGGTCCTCGTCGTCCAGTAGACCCAGTCGTTTTGGTTAACCCGATCGCAGATATAGTTGCAAAAGGTAGGTACACATAGCGCAGTTGCTTGCTGGGGGGGTAGGTTAACCCAAAAGACAGCTCTTGCTGGGGAAATGTGGTGTGGTAGGTTGACCCAGGTACAGATCTTGCTGGTCAAGGGCGCCTGGGTGGGTCAACCCAGTGTCAGCTCTGCCATGGGGTAGGTTAACCCAGGGCAGCTATTCCAGGATGGATGGGTTGACCCAGGTCCAGCTGTTCAAGCCATGTGGGTTTACCTGGCTTCAGTTATTGCTGCAGCACTGGGTTGACCCTAGACCAGTTCTTGCTGCACACTGGGGTTGACCTGGACCCAGCTGTTGCTGTGGCATTGGGTTGACCAGGGCCCAGCACATGCTGGAGGGGGTGACTGGGGTCCAGCGATTGCTGGGTTGACCTGGCCCCAGCTCTGGCTGCAGGATTGGGTTGACCTGGCCCCAGCTCTTGCTGCAGGATTGGGTCAACCCAGGTCCAGCTCTTGTTGCAGCATCGGGTCAACCCAGGTCCAGCTCTTACTGCTGCACCGGGTACACCCAGGGCCAGCTTTTGCTGCAGCACTGGGTCAACCCAGGGCCAGCTATTGCTGGAGCATTGGGTTGACCTGGTCCCAGCTCTTGCTGCAGCACTGGGTTGACCCAGGTCCAGCACCTCCTGCAGGGCTTGGGTTGACCAGGGTCCAGCTATTGATGCAGCACTTGGTTGACCCAGGTCCAGCAATTACTGCGCCATTGGGTTGACCTGGTCCCAGCTCTTGCTGCAGCACTGGGTTGACCAGGGTCCAGCTATTGATGCAGCACTTGGTTGACCCAGGTCCAGCAATTACTGCAGCATTGGGTTGACCTGGTCCCAGCTCTTGCTGCAGCACTGGGTTGACCAGGGTCCAGCTATTGATGCAGGGCTTGGGTTGACCAGGGTCCAGCTATTTCTGCAGCACTGGGTTGACCCTGGCCCAGCACTTGCTGCGGGGTAGGTTGACTGGGGTCCAGCTATTGCTGCAGCACTGGGTTGACCAGGGTCCAGCTATTGATGCAGCACTTGGTTGACCCAGGTCCAGCAATTACTGCAGCATTGGGTTGACCTGGTCCCAGCTCTTGCTGCAGCACTGGGTTGACCAGGGTCCAGCTATTGCTGCAGGGTAGGTTGACTGGGGTCCAGCCCATTCTGTAGCGTTGGTTTGATCCTGGACCCACTCAATCGGCAGGATTGGGTTCACCACGGTCTGGCTATTGCTCCAGCACTGGGTTGCCATGCTCAGCTCTTGCTGCAGAATTGGGTTGACCCTGGCCTAGCTCTCGCTGCAGGATTTGGTTGACCAGGATCCAGCTCTTGCTGCCATGTGGGCTCATGTTGGTCCACAGGCTTGAGCCACACCCCAGTCTGCCTGCAATTATTTCATGTTCACAACATTGACAGAGCTCACACCAGCTCAAGCCAATATTTACTCAGAAACTGCCATATAAAGTCCTCAAAAATTTTCAATCTGTACATGACACACAATGTACCACATAATATAATTTGAATGCACTTATTAAAAGCACAGGGAATAGCAAAATTAAAACATTATTATTTTGACAATGCACAATATCTTACTTTCACTATCAGCTATCAGCCGTTACAGGAGCTATTTATTCCCAATGACAATCTATGACAAAATCAGAACTTACCCCACTTCAAATATTGTGCTTTTCTATTTAATATTGCTCAATTCTCCATTGGAATCAATATATATATCCTCACTATTACTTAAAATAGACACATAAATTTAATGATTATTTTATCCAAATACATAATTATATAGTGAAGGGCAGAAGGCAGGTGAGAGGAAGATAGGGGAGTGGGAGAGGGAGGAAGGTGGGAGTAGGAGAGGGAGGAAGGTGGGAGTGGGAGAAGGGAGTGGGAGTGGGAGAAGGGGGAAGGTGGGAAGGCAGCAGGGACGGGAGGGAGACAGAGATGGAGACGGAGAGGGAGAGGGAGAGGGAGAGGGAGAGGGAGGAGAGTGGAATGTACATATGTTCCCGTTGTCCTCGTCGTCTTCGTCTACGTCTCCGCCGTCCTCGTCCCGTCGTCCTCGTCCTGTCGTCCTCGTCTGCGTCTCCGCCGTCCTCGTCCCCGTCGTCCCCGTCGCTGTCGTTCCCGTTCCCGTCGTTCCCGTCGTCGTCGTCATCATCCTCGTTGTCGTCGTCATCCGCGTCTCCGTCCCCGTCGTCGTCCTCGTCGCCACCTGGATGGTTGTCATCGTCCCCCGGATGGTCGTCGTCGTCTCCGTCGTCCTGTCGTCCCGTCGCTATCCTTCTCCGTCCCGTTGTCCCGTCGCCGGCCGTCTGTGACCTCGTCGACTGACCTCGTCGTTGCCGTCGTGGTTGTCTCGGCCGTCCGTCCTGGTCGTTGGTGCATCCTCGTACCCGGCCTCGCGGCCTCGTTTCCGCCATCCTCACGGTGGCCGTTTTCGTCGGCTTCCGTTCTGTTTGCTGGCGCGTTGTGTTCTGGTGATGGGTTTTTGGATTCGCCTGTGTTTGGCGTGGTGTAGCTGCAAAAGGTCAACAATTAGCAAAGAAGACAAAAATGTTCAAATCAGAAATTTACCTTGGGTGCTCCTCTGCACCCGTCTGACGCGTTGACGCGTTGTTGAAATCAACGAGTCGAAGCTTTGAACTCGCGCGGGAAAGCCAACCGGCTGTTGCCGATTTCCCAAACGGGTTCGAGTTGCCAAACATGGAAGTGTCACTGAAGCTTTTGAATCTTCTAGCATGCACAACAATGCATGCATACCCGAAGTGAGATCCTCAAAAGGTGTAAATATGGTATATCTACCCTCATACCAAAATTTGTATTTTATTCGGCCCTGCATCAAGAGCTATTCACAATTTATTCCATTCCTCTGTCAGAATTGGACCCTTAATGATCTAACTTTGTCTTAAAAATCTGAAATTAATCTAAGGAGTACTTTAATGAGTACTCATTGTGGTACACATAAGTGCCTGATTGTGGGTGGACCAGGACCTTTGTTTCAGCCAAGCAAATGCACAGAATTGTGCATTGTGGCTGACCCATCAACCGAGTCCGAACTTCAAGTTCAGCTTTACTTTGAACCTTTCATTTCTTGGCTACAACAGATTCCGGGACCACCAAGTGCCAGGCACTGATCATCAATACAATAGATACTTTACATAGTAGTTTCCAAATTATTCTCATATTTTTCAGAGCAATATTGGTAAAGTAGCACTTTAAGGGTCCAGAATTGGCAGGGAGGTATCAATGAATCATGGATATCTCTCTATGTATGCCATAATAAAATACAAAATTTGGGGAGGATGTAGTTAGAGGCTAATTCTATCTCTACATGGTCTTAAATGTGCTACACAGTCGTTGTGCTCCATGCAATTACACTGAGAAAAGTAATATCTTGGTTACATATAAGGCAACTCGCGCCCGTTTGGGCAATCGGCAACCTCCGGCGTGGGTTCAAATCGTCACGTACTCCACGATGCGTCCATGAGAACAGCAACAGCAGCAAAATCAAGTAGAAGGTAAGTAGATTTCTCAAAATGTATTACTATTACTATGCTAGATAATATTATTGTTTTTATGAAGGACTTTCTCACTGCCGCGCCTGAAATTAACCGCAACAGGCATGCCCGCGCCATGTCACGTCAACACCCAACTGAAGGGCCGAAACGGCGGATGGCAGGCAACGACGGGGACAGAGGCGACGAGGGCACAGACGGCCAGCCAGGGAAGACGACGGGGACGGAGACGGACAACAGGACGATGGGAGCATCCAGGGAACGACGAGGACGACGACGGGGACGGAGACGGGGATGACGACAACGAGGACGAGAGGACGACGACGATGACGACAACGAGGACGACGACGATGACGACAACGAGGACGACAACGATGACGACAACGAGGACGACAACGATGACGAGGACGAGGACGAGGACGATGACGACGACAATGACAATGACAATGACAATGACAAGGAGGACGATGGGAACGGGGACGACGGGAACGGGAACGACGGGGACGGGAACGACGGGGACGGCTAGCGAGGGGACGATAGGACGACGCAGACAACGACGATGATCTGGCGGACGACGAGGACTACGGGCGATGACAACGACAACGAGGACGATGACGACACCGAGAGGAACGACGGGAACGGGAACGACAGGGACCGGAACGGCGGAAACGGGGACGATGGGGACGGGGATGACTGGGACGGGAACGACGAGGACGAGGACGGCGGAGACGTAGACAAAGACGACGAGGACAACGGGAACGCAACCGGTCTGTACTTCCGACTCTCCTCCCTCTCCTCCTCCCTCTCCCTCTCCCTCTCCCTCTCCCTCTCCCTGCTGCCCTTGCCTGCTGCCTTCCCACCTTCCCTCTTCTCCCACTCCCACTCCCTTCTCCCACACCCACCTTCCTCCACTCCACACCCACCTTCCTCCCACACCCACAACCACCTTCCTCCCACTCCACACCCACCTATCTTCCTCTCATCTGCCTCCTGCCCTTTACTATTTAATTATGTATTTGGATATAATTATTATTAAATTTATGTGTCTACTTTATTGCTATTTGCATATACAATGACCTTTTTGAAAAATAAATCTTTTAAAGAAGGAGGTCCTAGTAAAATGATAACTTGTGAAATACTGCACCAAATTGCATAGTTTGAGAGGGACAGTTTGTCTATGTCCTAAGGGCCACTGTTCCCTCCATTTACAATTTCAAAATATGTGTTACATAGAAAGTTATAGGGGAATTGTTGAATTGAGTCATTGTAACTTGTATGATGAATATCTGTACAAGAAATGCTTGGATTGACATGGTTGTAGAGGGAAAGTTGTTCTATTTTTCAAGGGCTACAAGGACCCATACCATGTTTTTCCATATTTTGGATTATTGTAATGTTATTTATACAGAGGACATTTTTGTGTAATCCTGCCGATTGAGTGGGTCCAGGATCAAACCAATGCTACAGAATGGGCTGGACCCCAGTCAACCTACCCTGCAGCAATAGCTGGACCCTGGTCAACCCAGTGCTGCAGCAAGAGCTGGGACCAGGTCAACCCAATGCTGCAGTAATTGCTGGACCTGGGTCAACCAAGTGCTGCAGCAATAGCTGGATCTGGGTCAACCAAGTGCTGCAGCAATAGCTGGACCCCGGTCAACCTATCCTGCAGCAAGTACTGGGCCAGGGTCTACCTAGTGCAGCTAGTGTATTGCACGGGTAACCCCCGGGGATTTTTGGCTGTACCCATACCCACACCCGTTGTACCTGCGGGTACAAAACCCGCGGGTTTTACCCATCATTTTAAGCCCCGGATTGTCCAAAACGGTCAAGTATTGAGCTAGATATGCTCAAAATACTCCAATGAGGTATTTTGAGCATATCTAGCTCATTACTTGACCATTTTGGATGATCCAGGGCTTAAAAAAAAGCTGGCGGGTCCAGGAATCCGTAGCCGTACCCTACCCGTACCCGTACCCGTGGCAAAACCCGCGGGTTTACCCGTACCTGTACAATACACTAAGTGGAGCAGCAATAGCTGGACCCTGGGCAACCCAAGCCCTGCAGCAATAGCTGGACCCCAGTCAACCTACCCCGCAGCAAGTGCTGGGCCGGGGTCAACCCAGTGCTGCAGAAATAGCTGGACCCCGGTCAACCAAAGCCCTGCAGGAAGTGCTGGACCTCGGTCAACCCAGTGCTGCAGCAAGAGCTGGGACCAGGTCAACCTACCCTGCAGCAAGTGCTGGGCCAGGGTCAACCAAATGCTGCAGCAATAGCTGGACCCCGGTCAACCCAAGCCCTGCAGGAAGTGCTGGACCCTGGTCAACCCAAGCCCTGCAGGAAGTGCTGGACCCGGGTCAACCCAGTGCTGCAGCAAGAGCTGGGACCAGGTCAACCCAATGGCGCAGTAATTGCAGGACTTGGGTCAACCAAGTGCTGCATCAATAGCTGGACCCCGGTCAACCCAGTGCTGCAGCAAGAGCTGGGACCAGGTCAACCCAATGGCGCAGTAATTGCTGGACCTGGGTCAACCAAGTGCTGCATCAATAGCTGGACCCTGGTCAACCCAGTGCTGCAGCAAGAGCTGGGACCAGGTCAACCCAATGCTGCAGTAATTGCTGGACCTGGGTCAACCCAGTGCTGCAGAAATAGCTGGACCCCGGTCAACCAAAGCCCTGCAGGAAGTGCTGGACCTCGGTCAACCCAGTGCTGCAGCAAGAGCTGGGACCAGGTCAACCTACCCTGCAGCAAGTGCTGGGCCAGGGTCAACCAAATGCTGCAGCAATAGCTGGACCCCGGTCAACCCAAGCCCTGCAGGAAGTGCTGGACCCTGGTCAACCCAAGCCCTGCAGGAAGTGCTGGACCCCGGTCAACCCAGTGCTGCAGCAAGAGCTGGGACCAGGTCAACCCAATGGCGCAGTAATTGCTGGACCTGGGTCAACCAAGTGCTGCATCAATAGCTGGACCTCGGTCAACCCAGTGCTGCAGCAAGAGCTGGGACCAGGTCAACCCAATGGCGCAGTAATTGCTGGACCTGGGTCAACCAAGTGCTGCAGCAATAGCTGGACCCCGGTCAACCCAAGCCCTGCAGGAAGTGCTGGACCCGGGTCAACCCAGTGCTGCAGCAAGAGCTGGGACCAGGTCAACCCAATGGCGCAGTAATTGCTGGACCTGGGTCAACCAAGTGCTGCATCAATAGCTGGACCCTGGTCAACCCAAGCCCTGCAGGAGGTGCTGGACCTGGGTCAACCCAGTGCTGCAGCAAGAGCTGGGACCAGGTCAACCCAATGCTCCAGCAATAGCTGGCCCTGGGTTGACCCAGTGCTGCAGCAAAAGCTGGCCCTGGGTGTACCCGGTGCAGCAGTAAGAGCTGGACCTGGGTTGACCCGATGCTGCAACAAGAGCTGGACCTGGGTTGACCCAATCCTGCAGCAAGAGCTGGGGCCAGGTCAACCCAATCCTGCAGCCAGAGCTGGGGCCAGGTCAACCCAGCAATCGCTGGACCCCAGTCACCCCCTCCAGCATGTGCTGGGCCCTGGTCAACCCAATGCCACAGCAACAGCTGGGTCCAGGTCAACCCCAGTGTGCAGCAAGAACTGGTCTAGGGTCAACCCAGTGCTGCAGCAATAACTGAAGCCAGGTAAACCCACATGGCTTGAACAGCTGGACCTGGGTCAACCCATCCATCCTGGAATAGCTGCCCTGGGTTAACCTACCCCATGGCAGAGCTGACACTGGGTTGACCCACCCAGGCGCCCTTGACCAGCAAGATCTGTACCTGGGTCAACCTACCACACCACATTTCCCCAGCAAGAGCTGTCTTTTGGGTTAACCTACCCCCCCAGCAAGCAACTGCGCTATGTGTACCTACCTTTTGCAACTATATCTGCGATCGGGTTAACCAAAACGACTGGGTCTACTGCGTCGTCCCCTTCCCCCTCCTGGTCGTCGTCCCGGTGGAGTGGTACGGAGATACCACTCCGAGGGCTAGCTGGAGAATCTCGCAGAAGAGCTGGCGAGGAAGGATGGATTCGGACTGACTACTGACAGGGATCTATCTACAACGAACCGTGGGAGCCTCGTCACGTGACTAGGCACTCGCTACTACTCCAAGTGCCCCCCTTCCTCATAGCGACGTCCTCGTCGCTATCAAAGACTCGAAACAGGGGGGAAAGAGGAAAAGAAAAGGGGGAAAACAGACTGAAAGACAGACCAAAAACAACCAAGCTAGTCTACTCCACTAGGGTCTAGTAAAGGAGGTCCAAGACTGGGATCAAAGGAAACAGGAATCTGTCTGAAAAAAGATGGGAGAGAAACAGAGGGATGGGAAAGGTTATGAGAAACGTGGTGGACACGAGCCAGAAGTTTTGATGAGTTTCGCATAGAGATAGTGGGAAGGTGGTGGGGTTGTACTCGATACGGGGAGTCGTCGAAATGTATTGGGTATCGTTGATAACGAGGTGGGAGTCTATTTACAGGGTATCTCGGGGGAAGGTTTTGAGGGTGGACGCGGCGGTGACGGTAGCGAAGCGTGGACCATGGATTTTGCACTCGGGGGTAGGTAAGGGTGGGGACATTCTTGGGTCGCCAGATGGGGACGTGGGTATGATAGGTGTTGCGCCAAGTATGATTTTGGCAGGGGGTGTTGAATGTGGGGACAGCTTGAGTTTTTGGGGTAGGGATATTGGTGCGGCACGCTGACGGCGGTGTCTCCATGGGCTCCGTTTGTGTAGACACGTTGGCATATCGTTTTGTGGGGCTAGGTGGGTCTCCTTCACATGCGGTCGTGTGTTGGAACATTTCGTCGTGCTGTTTTATTCCCTTTCGGTGGGGTTTGTCCCCGGTGCGCGTTTCCTCCTTCGTGCTCGCGTGTTGTCGCGTTTTCTCACCCTGCTCTTTGTTGTTTTGCCTCGCAGCGCCATTTGCTTTGTCTCGGCTCTCTCCTGCAAGGAACTCCGCGATCTCGGATGCCAGAGGCCACGACTGGCCGTGCGGGTCTCCATGACGCGTTTGGTGGATGGTGGAAGCGCGGTACGGTGTGGGGACGAGATGGTCGTGTTGAGGGTTCGGTTTTGGGTCAGGGTAGACGGGGATGGTGGCGCGAGACGGTGTAGGCGCGAGACGTTCGTGTCGGAGGGGTTTCGAGGCCGGTTTCGCGGTGCTGGGAGTGGGCATGCCGGTGGGCGTTGAACACTCACGCTCATGCGAGCTTTTTGGGTTGGGGTGGGATATGGTTGCAGGCTGGGATGGAACGGGCGCGGGACAGGGCTCTGGGGTTGGCCTTGCATTGGGGTTGGGTCTACACGCCGGGCGTTCGCGCTCACGGCCGCTTTTGGCGCTGGGGTTGGGGTATTTCGAAGGCAGCTCACGGCTGCGCTCTGCTCGGGGGTGCTTGGGGTTGGGGGTGGCGAGAGCCATGGGCGCTGGGTATTCGCGTCCGTGTTCGGTTTGGAGGTGGTTGGCATTGTGGGACGGTGTGGTGGACGCGTTTGACGTGGGCTGGGGCTCGTCTTGGTACACCGGCATTGGCGTCTGTGGTTTCCGGGTCAACGGGGGCGGGGCCGTACGTTGGGGTTGCGGCTGAGGTGCTGGTGGTGCTTCGCGGTGCTTCACGTTCGTTGGTGACGTGGCGGCAGCAGCTGGGCTGGACTGGGGTTCGTTTGGGCACACGGGTGCTCGCGTTGGCCGTTCCTGGGTCGACGTGGGTGTGGTTGGACGCTGGGGCCATGGTCCGAGTATTGAAGGCGAAGGCTGCAGCGTTGGGTGCAGCCGTAACATGGCAGTCGTGTTGGGCGTGATGGGCACGCGAGCGGACGGCGTTGGGGCCTGCGAGACGGTAGACGGGGTTGCCGTTGACGTTGTGGGGACTTGGGGCGTGGTTGCGAGGGTGGGGGACGCGAACGTGGCGGTTGGGTTTGGGGCGCGTTCTGACGCGTTTTGCAGCGAGGGTGGGGCCATTTGGGTGGGCAATAACGACGTGGCGTGCTCGGGCGCGAACGTCGACGCTTTTGGTGGAGGTGGGCGTGCTGTGGTGTGCAGGGTTGAATCTTGGGGTCCGTGCCTCGTTTTTGGCTGGCCACAGTTGGCGGTAAGGTGGGTCGACGAGGCTGTTGAATGTTCACGGTCGGAGGCACTGGGTGGTGTTGGGATGGCGTTGGCGGGCACCGGGGCAGTGAGCGTCGTCGTTGTGTTCATTTGGGTCCACGTCGCTGTGGGCTGGGCCGTTGGTGGCGAGATTGTTGGTTCTCTTTTTGTGTTGGTTTTCCGCCGCGTTTTTTCCTTCTTCGCTCGTTCTTTTTGCTTCTTTTTCGTAGTCATTTGTGTAGGTCGAGAAAATGAGAATGTTTGATGCTCGGAAAATCGTTTGGTGCTTGGAAAATCACTTGGTGCTCGGGGAACTGCTCGGTGCGCGGTGCTCTGTGCTCTGTGCTCTGTACTCGGAAAATCGCTGGGGTGCTGAAAAATGACTGGAAATCGCTGGAAGTCGCTGAAAGTCGCTCAAGACAGAAGCTGGGTTCGAATCCGCTCTCATCACCACGTTGGAGTGGTACGGAGATACCACTCCGAGGGCTAGCTGGAGAATCTCGCAGAAGAGCTGGCGAGGAAGGATGGATTCGGACTGACTACTGACAGGGATCTATCTACAACGAACCGTGGGAGCCTCGTCACGTGACTAGGCACTCGCTACTACTCCACCGGTCCCCATGCCCGCTGCCCTACTCATCATCCTCATCTTCGTTGCCCCTGCCTGTTGTCGTCTTCCTGTTGTCGTGGTTCCCAGTTCCCACTGTCATCTTCCCCTTTCGCGTTGTGGTCGCGTTCATTCATTTACCCCGTCGTCCTCATTCTCGTTGTCCCCGTTCTTGCTGTCATGGTCGGCCTTGGTTGTCCCCGTTCTGGGCTGTGTCCTCCCTCCTTGTCGACCGCATCCACGTCCGCCGGTTGGCCTTGTTCGCGTTCGTTTGGCACAAGGGTGTGGCAAAAAAACCTAAAACTGTTTACTATTAATAATTAGTGAGTAGAATACATGAAAAAGATAAATGGACTACTTACCTGGGGTGCTCTGGCATCTGCACCGTTGTCGCGTCGTTGTTGAAAGCAACAAGTCTTGTTGAACTCGTGCACGAGACTTTCAACCGGAATTTGCTGATGTCCCAAACGGGGTCGAGTTGCCATATAGGGAAGGGTGGCTGAATTTTCTTATTATTATTACATGTACTACAACACCTCAATGGCCAGGGCAAAACCCTTAAGAGATGTAGGTATGATGCAACTACCCCGAGGGGAGTTTATGTATTTTATTTCATTTTATATGTGGAGATATTCACCATATATTTTATGCCTCTGCAAAATTGGACCCTTAAACAGCTAACTTTGCGAGTACACATCTGAAAAATCTAAAATTAATTCTAGGAGTGCTAGGTAAGGTATACATTGTGTTCCAGACAAGTGCCTGGTAGTTGGTGGTGCAGGGAATGTGTTGTAGCCAAAATATGATGAACTTGTCCCTCACATTCCATTCATGATTGTGTGTGCTTATACGGACTTTTGATTGTCTAGCCACAATGCAAAGA
>OY744469.1:6368970-6420520 GCA_963556145.1 Hygrocybe punicea
GTTCGCGTTCGTTTGGCACGAGGGTGCGTGAAAAAAAGCCTAAAAGTATTTAAGTAGTTAGTAGAATAAATGAAAAGGATAAATGGACCACTTACCTGGGGTGCTCTGGCATCCGCACCGTTGTCGCGTCGTTGTTGAAAGCGACAAGTCTTGTTGAATTCGTGCACGAGACTTTCAACCGGAATTTGCCGATGTCCCAAACGGGGTCGAGTTGCCATATAGGGAAGGGTGGCTGGATTTTCTTATTATTATTACATGTACTACAGCACCTCAATTGCCAGGGCAAGACCCTGAAGAGATATAGGTATGCTATACCTACCCCACAGGGAGTTTTTGTATTTTATTTCATTTTATATGGGGAGATATTCACAATGCATTCTATGCCTCTGCCAAAATGGACCCTTAAACACCTAACTTTGCGACTACAGGTCTGAAAAATCTAAATTTAATTCTACGGGTACTAGGGAAGGTGTACATTGTGTTCCAGACAAGTGCCTGGTAGTTGGTGGTGTGGGGAATGTGTTGTAGCCAAAATATTATGAACTTGTCCCTCACATTCCATTCATGATTGTGTGTGCTTATACGGACTTTTGATTGTCTAGCCACAATGCAAAGATCCAAATCCATTTTGGCTACAAGACATTCTCCGCACCACCAACTACCAGGCACTTGTCTGGAACACAATGTACACCTTCCCTAGTACCCGTAGAATTAAATTTAGATTTTTCAGACCTGTAGTCGCAAAGTTAGGTGTTTAAGGGTCCATTTTTGGCAGAGGCATAGAATGCATTGTGAATATCTCCCCATATAAAATGAAATAAAATACAAAAACTCCCTGTGGGGTAGGTATAGCATACTTATATCTCTTCAGGGTCTTGCCCTGGCCATTTAGGTGCTGTAGTACATGTAATAATAATAAGAAAATCCAGCCACCCTTCCCTATATGGCAACTCGACCCCGTTTGGGATATCGGCAAATCCCGGTTGAAATTCTCGCGCGCGAGTTCAACAAGACTTTGTTTTCAACAACGACGCGATAACGGGTGCAGATGCCAGCGCACCCCAGGTAATTATTCTTTATCTTTTTTCTTCATTCTACTGACTACTTAAACACACTTGTAGGTTTTTTTCCCTCACCCTCGTGCCAAACGAACGCGAACGCGGCAACAGCAACAAGCAGACGCGCATGCGGGCGACAAGGAGATGGTACGCAGCCGAGAACAGGGACAACCCAGGCCCACTACGACAGCAAGAACGAGGACGACGGGAATGAGGACGATGGGGTAAACGAACGAAGGCGACCACGGCGCGAAAGGGGAAGACGACGGCAAGGGGAACGGGAACCACGACACGGACGAGGAAACGAAGACGAGGACAGCGGGCGGACGGGAACCACGGACGACGGAAACGAGAACGACCAGGACGGGGAACGGGACGACGGCAGCAGGGACGACGAGGACGGAAACGGGGACGAGGACGAGGATGACGACGAGGACAGCAAACACGGGGACGGGGACGGGGGCAACGGACGACGGAAACGAGGACGACCGGGACGGGGGAACGGGACGACGAGGACCACGGAGCCCGGGACAACAAGGATGACGGCAACAGGGATGACGAGGACGGGACGGCAAACGGGACGGCAACGACAACGCGAACGGGAACAGGGCCACGCGGTAACGACGAGGACGAGGACAGGGACGGGGACTACGAGGACAAGGACAAGGACAACGGGGACGGGGACGACAAGGACAAGGACAAGGACAACGGGGACGGGGACGACGAGGACAAGGACGACGGGGACTGGGACGACGAGGATGATGGGGACCAGGACGACAAGGACGACGGGGACCGGGACGACAAGGACGACGGGGACGACGAGGACGAGGACGAGGACAAGGGTGAGGGGCGTGGACACCAGGGGAACACTGGTATGTATTGTTGGTCATTCCCTTTCCCTCCTTTCCCCTCCCCCTCCTCCCTCCTCCTTTCCATTCTCCCCCTGGCTGTCTCCTACCCCTTCTCCCCCTGCCTATGTGCTGTCCATCCACCATCCCTACCTCCCATCCACCTCCTGCCCCTTCTCCCCCTGCTCACCCCCATTCCCTGCCATTCCCCTCTCCTCCACCTCCCTGTCTCTTCTCTGATAAATTAGAATAACATGTAGTTAGGTAAAATAATTATTTAATTTGTTATATCCATTTTGAGTGGTTGGTAAATTAAAATTATGTAACATGTGGCATTGCTATGATTATTATTGTGTGACTTGGCAGATGCTGAGCAAGCAGGCAGTCCCACCAGCCTGTAGATTGGAGCTTTTTTGAGTAAAGTAAATATCCCAAGGGATATTTTATATGTCCCATGGGCTGTTTCTTTGATAGCAAAGGTATCCCAAGGGATATTTTATATGTCCCATGGGCTTTTTTGTGGATAAAGTAAATATCCCAAGGGATATTTTATATGTCCCATGGGCTGTTTCTGTGATAACAAAGGTATCCCAAGGGATATTTTATATGTCCCATGGGCTTTTTTGTGGGTAAAGTAAATATCCCATGGGATATTTTATGTGTCCCATGGGCTTTTTCTTGGTTAACGTAAATATCCCAAGCAATATTTTTCATGTCCCATGGGCTGTTTCTGTAATAGTGAAAGTATCCCAAGGGATGTTCTATGTCCCATGGGCTGTTTTCTAGACAAGATAAGTATCCCATGGGATATTCTATATGTCCCATGGGCTTTTCTCAGGTAAAATAAATGTCCCAAGGGATAAAATAAATGTCCCAAGGGATAAAATAAATGTCCCAAGGGATAAAATAAATGTCCCAAGGGATAAAACAAATATCCCCAGAGATAAAGTAAATAGCCCAAGGGATGAAATAAATATCCCAAGGGATGAAATAAATAGCCCAAGGGATGAAATAAATATCCCAAGGGACGGAATAAATATCCCCAGGGATAAAGTAAATAGCCCAAGGGATGAAATAAATATCCCAAGGGACGAAATAAATATCCCAAGGGATTAAATAAATATCCCAAGGGACGAAATAAATATCCCAAGGGATGAAATACATATCCCAAGGGATGAAATTACAGTCCCTAGGCCTTTTAATCTATGCACACAAATATTTTCATAATTTTACCTATTTTATTTACAATGTTATAGCCATTTTTCAAAAAACATCAGCTTGAGCTGAGGCAACACCTGGTTGAGAATATATCCCAGGAAAATATATATTCTCCCTGATGGTATTATAATATGTCCCATGGGATGATATTTCAGGCCATGATCCTTTCTCAAAATCATCCCTTGGGATAACTATTCAGCCTTTGGTCTTCTTTGGAAATTGTCCCTAGGGATAAAAATATAACCCTACGCTTGCCTACAGTCAGAATGTCCCTGGGGCAATAAATTGTCCTTGGGAGTACCATGGTTATATGAACACTTAGATGGAACACCTACAGAGTTGTGTTACATCTAGTTAGTTGGGGCTAGGTGGTTGACTGAAGTGGAAGAAACCTTCGTGTAATGGTCACATGATACCATTTAACACGAAAAAGTAAGTAAAGAAATACGAAAAACAAATCAAATAAATACCTTAAAAATATCTGCTTTCACGGTTTGGACGCGGTTTGGAGCCATTCAGGAAATCCGGCAGGCCTCGAAACCCTGAACCGAACCTGCAGTCTGGTTCAGCATTTGGCTGAACTTAGACTGAACCCCAGGTTCGGTTCAGGGTTTTAACCGGGTTTGGCTAGGTTTGGAACTGAACTACAGCAACACTAATCGCGTGCCATGCGAGAGAGGCGAGGATAGACATGTCGTTTCTGATACCACCACAGTAAGACGTCATTGACGTGTTCTGGATCACTTGAGAGGTACAGATTGAGCTCCCCTCAGAGTTCAGATGGTTTGGGAGCTGCAAGTGCAGGTAAATTGTCAAAAATGTTCTGTGCCTCCACTCCAGACCATTTCTTACCCTCAACCTGCAGTTACCCGTCCAGTGCCAGTCTCCCTGAGCACTTCCATCCTGGTCCCAAGCTGTCACCCTCCATTTAGCGCCGTCCCCCAACTTACTCAAGGATCCACCACCGTCGTCTTAACCCCCTTTGAGAGCTCACCGTCTCTCCATTGAGCGGTTCCCTCCTGTGAGTGCCATTCCCCCCTCCAAACCATTTCTTACCAACCTGCCATCTCTGTCCAGTGCCAGTCTCCCTGAGCACTCCCTTCCGGTTTCAAGCCATCACCCTCACTTTAGTGCCATCCCCCACCTTCTCAAGGCTCCACCACTGCCACCGTTGTCTTACCCCCCTTGTGTCCCCTCTCTGCCTCCTGTGTGTGCATGCCACTGCTCTTCCTCCTGTGAGTGCCATTTCCCTCCCTCAGAAACTGTTTCTCACTGTTGATCTGCCCTCTCCCTTTAGTGCTGGTCTCCCTGAGTACTCCCCCCCACCAAATACCCATTCGAACCATCAATTGAAGTAAGTTCCCTGATTTCTGTTTCATCACCCGAGCTCATGCTTCCTTGTTAGCATGCCACCATGACGTAAGAATGAAGACACCACAAAGTTTGCAACTGGTGCCATTCAATCAAGTTTTCAAATTGAAGGTTAGGGCACAGCACGGGTACGGGTTTACCCGCGGTTATTCCAAAACGGGTAATTCGGGTACGGGTACGGTGTTTCGGTTTGCACACCTTGTCAAAACCGTACCCGTTATCTGCGGGTGATGGGTTTTCACGGGTCTGTCAACCCAAGCCCCAGGTAGGTTTTTTCTTTGTCATTTACTTTATTTTCACATTAATTTCTTTACTTTTGCTAAGTTCGCGTGATATTTGCTACCACAACCGTGACAAGCGCAAACACAACAACAACGACAACAAGAAAACCCACGAACGACAACAACAACGACAACCACGACAACCCCGCACGCCAAAAACGAACCACCAAAGTCGCGACGGTGATGACAACGATAGAAAGGAAAGCCGGGAGGGTGGTGGGCCCACCTACCGGCCCAGGTACGTCCCCCCAATCCAGTCCCAACGACATCGGCTAACGAGGGGAATGGACGAGGCGAGGACGAAGACGGACACAGCAACAACGGTCCCACCTCGCGAACACGCTCCGGCCGCGTCAATTGACGTGCGGACGCCCATGGAAAGTGCCCGGCCCCATCCAACCTCGCGAAAACAGACGGGACGCGTCAATTGACGCGTCCCCGTTGTTCACGAGGTAGTTAGGATGGAACACAGCGGGTACCCGCAGATAACGGGTACGGGTTGTACCCGTCATCGAAGCGGGTACGGTTTCCGCGGGTACGGGTGCGGTGTCGGGAATTCTGACCTGCGGTATACCCGTGCCGTGCCTTATTGAAGGTATGTACCTCATCAAACTGTAATAGAAGTTGACGTATCAGCTGTTAGGCTTTGTGCATGAACTGGATGAGGTTGCTCCCAGGAAGTCACGGAGAGGTAAAGGAAAGGCGAAGGCTGTCAAAGTGGACCCCAAGTTTCCCGTACAATATGATGTTAATGCTGCAACTCCCACCTGGCAACCAATGTCACCTGTGGTCCTCACGTCCCAACGATGAAGGGCTGTATCCCATAAAGCCAAAGATCCATTGAATGTAGCCACAGCCATTGGACTCTTATACAGCTCTACTCCCCCTCGACCCCACCATGTTCGAGTGAGGAAAAAAACACCACTCCAGGGCCAACAAATTCCAGAAAGCCCTGTACCTGTATGATGAGTTGCCTTTAATATACCAAGCCCATCGAGTGATGCAGCCGATGATGTGTTCTCGGTCAATCAACTGTCAACTTCGGTGACGCTGGCCCCTCCTCTCTTCCATCCAATGAATCAGCCATCTACTTCATTGATGCTGGCTCCTCCTATCCTTCATGCATCTAATCAACAATCTACTTCAACTATGCCAACTCCTCTTCCTCTCTTTGATCTAGAGAATGCCACACCCCCGCTAGCATCAATTGGCTCAAGCTCCGAGTCCGAGTCAAGCAACTCTGAGTCTGACAGTGGAGAATCACAAAATGCAGGTCCACCTCCCCACTCACAACATCGCATGCCTCCTGGAGGTCCTGCAGGGAACAAGAATTGCTATGCTGCATCAGACGTGTGGACCTTTTATGAGAAGCAAGGCAGCCAGAGCTATTGCCATTTGTATTTCAACATGATGTATTTTGATGATGTGAAACTTAATTGCCTGGTAGACATATTGCAACAATGAAGCCTGCTCACAAGATCACCAAGTTTGGTGCCAGCAGTGCTACGAGCATGCTTTGTCAACACCTTGCTGAGGAACACCTTGATCTGTGGGTCTCAGGATGTGACAATCTCAACATCAAGATCCAAGCAAAGACTGTCCAGAAAGCTGTGGATGAATATTGAAAGGCTTGTGGTCAACCAACAGCTTCCCATGCCCCTGATCAACAACCATACTCGAATGCAGAGTTCGTTGATGCAATTGTTGAGTTTATTGTGGGTGATGATCAGGTATGGGATGATATATATTGTGATGCACATTGACAAGAGGTTTATTTAGTCAATCAATATAATTGAATCCCCCCGACTCTGGGCAATCTTTCTAATGCTTCGTCAGGAGCTAAAAGACTCAGATATTCTGGGTAGAACGACAATTCGTACTTGTATTGAAGAGTCAGTTGAGGAACATCTTAATCAGCTATCTGTGGTCATGCAGGTTACTCAATTATTTTTCATTGCGTTGTATGCTTGCTTATTGATGAACAGAAATCTGTGGGGAAGATATCTTTCACCACTGATATGTAGAGTGATCCAAATTGAACACCCTTCATGGCTGTTATGGCACATTGGATTCAAGCATGCACTGAAGAAACCAACAATGGTCCCCAACATATTCTCAAATTACGTGCTGATCTGGTGGGGTTTCACCATGTGCCAGGAAGACATGATGGCGAGCATCTTGCACATGTGTTCCTTCATGTCACTGACCATCTCAAGATTACTGAGAAGGTGTGTGCTGTTGATTTTAATTATTCCTATTATGAATATCTTCCAGATTGGATGGGTAACACTTGACAATGCATCAAACAATGATACATTAATGGTAACTCTGGAGTGTGAACTCTGCCGTCGCAAGATTTCATTTGACCAAACAAAACGAAGAGTTAGGTATGTAACATTCTAGGATTGTAACTAGTACTTATTGTGTTGGATTCTAGATGCTTTCTGCATATTGTCAATCTTGCATGCCAAGCAGTTTTATCAGTATTACTAATCTGGATTATGCAAAAGAAGATGCTGATGATTACATTCCTTCAACTGGAGACATGATGGATAGCCTGGAATGAGATCCTATTGCAACAGTGCGATCTCTGATTCGTGCTGTATGTGCTGACTTATCTTGGAAGTCTTAACTTAATTTCTGCTCTTGAACACAGATCAGGTCATCAACAATTCGCCAGCAACATTTTTCATCTGTGTTTGAACGACTAGAGAGGCCAGAACTCCAACTTTTGCGTGATATGGAGGTTCGATGGTCATCAACATTACTGATGATTGAAAGAGCAATTGATTTACGAGAAGTACTTATAGTATTCAAGTGTCTGATTTGATTGTTGACAAATATTTAGATTCTTGATATCTTTCTTGAAAATCGAGAGTTTTCTAGTCTATGAAAATTTCAACTTACTGAGCAGGACTGGGAAGGTCTTCAAGCATTTCAAATCATTCTCCAGGTTGGTGTCTCCAACAATAGAGCTCTATACACTACTCAAATGCAGTTTGTTAGGTTCCACATGCTTTCCAACAAATTATTTCCCATGAAAAGATGCCAACCTTATGTCACGCCATACCAGCATTTGAAGCGATTATTGATGTTTGGAAAGCACATCAAGATGACTATCCAGAGACAGCTGAAATTGTTCAAGCTGGCCTTGACAAACTTGAGTCTTATAGTCAATGAACTGACTTGGTTCCAGCTTATACCCTGGCAATAAGTTTGTCATTTTTTTGTTCTTTTTGTATTAGGCATTGATTATTTGTTTTTTCCAGTTCTTGATCCTTCCATCAAATTTTCTTGGTTTGAAGAGCATATGCCTGAGCAAGTTGAGTGGGCCAGAGATATATTTATTGAGGCTGTAGGTCACCTGTGAAGCCCACCCTAACCCTCTAATTAGAGGTTACATCCCATTCGGATGACACCTCTAACTAGAGGGTATTTATCGTAGCTAGGGCCTCTGTCAATAATGTTTCAATAGCTATAAAGTACTTAGAAAATTTTAGTGTCCTGGACCCCGGAGATAGTGTGTTTCCGCACTCAGGAACAAGGGCGCTGATGGGCTCGGTTTCCCATCACCGTTGCCATGGCCCCGCCCATCACTTACTGGCACACGCGCACTCGTCGATGACGACGATGAGCACGGCTATTTCACTATCCCGCCGTCTGTTCTTGCGGAACTTTTTACATATCATATAATATATTCCCCTAAATGCTGTATATAGACTAATATACATGAAAATAAACGAAATAAAAGAGAAATAAAAGAAATAAAAACATGTGGATACCTAGGGCCCCACTACCTAATTTGCCAACACCCACCTTCGCAGAGGCACCGGATTGGGTCTACTGTGGATGGTGAAGGGTGCTAGAGGGTGGGTAATGGGAGGGAGGGACGCTGGGGGCCAGGGAAGGGTGCATGGAGAGGGGGGTGGCGATGGGTGGCGAGGAAAGGTCCAGGAAGCGAGGCGGTTGGGGGAAACGGAGAGGGGATGGATGGGGGAGGGCTCCCGGCCCCAAACGAGCGGCAGGAAGGGGTAAGTACGTTGGGGAAAGTAGGGATAGGGTGGGTACTCACCTTCGCCCTTGGGGCCCCCCACGGCCCTCCCAATATCCCACCATCAATAAAGCCAATGGGGACGTCATAGATGACGTCCCTGTGGTCCCCGTAATGGGTTTCGCCGTCCAGATTGGTCCCGCCGTCGAGTTGCGCGAGGATGGCGGCAGAGGTGATGGCGGTTCCGATAACTCGACGACAATGATGATGATGGCGATGTCTTTGTTGTGGGCGACTCTCCACATCACCCCCATCGTCTTCGTCGCTGTGCGCCTGGTCCGCCGCCGCTGGTTTCAACGTTTGAGGCCGTTGGTTGAAAAGGTTGGGTGCGCTCCAGCGTGGCTTTGAGGACGTCCGGGGTGATGGTCTCTGTGTGAATCGTCGCCGTCGTCCTCATCATCCTTGTTTCTGTTGTTGTTGAGGTGGTGGGGAGTGGGAGCGCAGTGGAATGGGGGATGGTGGTGGTAAAAGCCTAAAAGGCGTGTGACTGTTCACTTGCCTTTTACTACCACATGCCCGCCTCCGAACTCGCCTCCTGCCACATTCCCACTCCCCACCACCTCAACAATGACGGAAACAAGGAGGAGGACCATGACGGCGACGATACGCACCGAGAATGCCTCCCCGGACATCCTCAAAGCCGCGCAGGAGCGCGCCCAACTTTTTCAACCAACGGCCTCGAACGTTGAAACCAGCGGCGGCGGACTGGGCACACAGTGACGAAGACGATGAGGGCGATGTGGAGAGTCGCCCACAATGAAGGCGTCGTCAACGGCGTCGTCGTCGTCGAGTTATCGCAACCACCATTGCCTCTGCCACCATCCTCGCGCAAATCGACGGCGGGACCAATTGGGACGACGAAACCCACAACGGAGACCATGGGGACGTCATCTACAACGTCCCCATTGTTTTTGTCGATGATGGAATGCAAAGGGGGCCGTGGGGGGCCTTAATGGTACAGGTGAGTACCCACCCCCCTCCTGCTTTTTCCCTCACATACTTACCCTTCCCGCCACTCATTTGGGGCCAGGAGCCCTCCCCCATCCATCCCCTCTCTGTTTCCCCCAACCGCCTCGCTTCCCGGACCTTTCCTCGCCACCCATCGCCACCCCCCTCTCCATGCACCCTTCCCCGCCCCCCAGTGTCCAACCCTCTCATCACCCACCCTCCAGCACCCTTCACCACCAATTTCAGACCCAATCCAGCGCCTCCGCGAAGGTGAGTACCCACCAGTTCGTCGGCGGCGCCCCATGTATGATTATTTTTTATTTCTTTTATTTCTCTTTTATTTCGTTTATTTTCATGTATATTAGTTTATATACAGCATGTAGGGGAATATATCTATGATATGTAAAAAGTTCCGCAAGAACAGACGGCGGGATAGTGAAATAGCCGTGCTCATCGTCGTCATCGACGAGTGCGCGTGTGCCAGTAAGTGATGGGCGGGGCCATGGCAACGGTGATGGGAAACCGAGCCCATCAGCGCCCTTGTTCCTGAGTGCGGAAACACACTATCTCCGGGGTCCAGGACACTAAAATTTTCTAAGTACTTTATAGCTATTGAAACATTATTGACAGAGGCCCTAGCTACGATAAATACCCTCTAGTTAGAGGTGTCATCTGAATAGGATGTAACCTCTAATTAGAGGGTTAGGGTGGGCTTCACAGGTGCTGTAGGTTCCTATGATATTTATTTCACTCATTCTCATTTATTTTTCCCAGCTTCGCCCATATCATACTGCTGCCATTGCCACTGCTGCTGCAAGAACTGATGCACCTGCAGCAGTGAACACAGCACCTCGTCATCCCACAGCAAGAGATATTCTGAGACTCAACCATCATCCACATCACCTAACACCATAGCAATCTGCTGAAATTGAAGGTAATGCATATCTTCATGATGATCGACCAGCAACAGGGAGTTTGCTATATTGGCAGGCATGTGGCATTTTTTTTCATAATTGCTAGCTATTTGACAACAATGTATCAAGGAAAATCAACTGCATTTTTGGGGTGTTTTTGGCCTTGCATTGGATATTCTGCCAATACAAGCATCAGCAGTGCCTTGTGAGCATGTATTTTCTTCAAGCAAAGAAACTGTGACAGCTTGGCGAAGTCGTATTTCACCTGAACTTATGGAAGGCTTGCAGCTGTTGAAGTATTCTATTCGACAAGGTAGAGGTCTTAATTTCACTGATGGTATGGATTGGGGACAGGAGCTTCAGGAACTGGAGATGTATGGGGAGATGCAGAAGCAAGTTCCAGATGATATTACTTCTTTTATTTCTAGTTTGGTCAATAAATTGTAAAAGTGTACATTGTATGTTCTCCAAATGTTGCCCTAGCTCTATTGAGATTCTGGAATTTGGAACAGCAAGAGTGTGCTACCACTCCACTGTTTCGAGGGAAGGGAAGTTGAATCAGAAATTGGCTTGAGGAATTACATCGACCGTCTGAAGCAATCATTCCGCTTCAATTCCATGGATGACCTGGAAATCAGCAGAATTATCATGAGCAATTGCACCCAGAAGTTCACTCTTTTTTATCAGATTTATTTGAATGCGAGCGGTGATGTTGGCTAGGTCAGGCAGACGATCCATACCACCATTAAGATCCACCCAAATGGGCTCGACCTGGGTGATACTGAACAGGAGCGGATGCATCAAGCTGAGAATATTGAAGGCCATCTCTTTTACCTGTCAACCAGTTATGATGGCAAAGTCCATCGGCGCCTTGACCTCCACATTCCTCACCGTCTTGAAAGATTCATCTTGGTTGCCCATGACAGCACTGAAATTTTGCACCGATGCCACATCAATCGTGATCTCCAGACCAGTGAATGTATTGCAGATGTCGATGTCTGGGAGAACAGCATCATCACAATACCATAGTTTCCAGTAGAACTCCTTGATCTGTAAGTTACGGCCCTCTGCGATCTTGTGGATCGTAGCCGAGCCCATAGAAGGTTTATAGGCGAATTGCAAGTGAAGGGGTACTGATATGTCGCGACGAGCTTCATATATGATCACATCAATCAACTTCAAGGTAGGCTGATAGCAAATTTCAGCCACCTTGAAGGCCGGTTTGTGTTTGCTGTATGAACGAGCAGCTTCATAAAGCGTCACAGATTGTGGTGACGAATCCAAGGAAGTGGTGACAACCTTCTGCAGGGGTCGAGGTGCAAGAAGCTGCCAAATTGGGTTATCGATGTATGAATGTCCCTGGACAATGGTTGTCGAGGTGAGGAGAGCCTGCAGCCAGCTGAGCTCAGAGCCTGCTAATATCTCCAGCCACAATGAGGCATCTGGAATATCCTTACCCAGACTATAGCTTACTACACTCTCAGCTACCTCCTGCTCGACACCCAAGGAGACTACTTCCTGAGAAGACGCAACAGGCTTGGGGCTAAGGTAGTCCACGGTAGGAATTTTAGATTCGTCACCCCCATACCAACACTTGAGAAGCCGGCAGATAAGATAGGCATTGATGTTCCCAAGAAGGTTTTTTATGGGTTCATCCTTAACCTTTGAGTTCTTCACTGCAACTGGTCCTTGCAGGATACATACGCACTGGGGGTCCTGGTCGAAGACGGCTTCAATATCCTCTGCCGCCCACATGGGAATCCTGTAAACCAACTTGAGTGAGGAAATGAACAAAATGTTGGTGACACAACCTCACCTTCTTGAACCAAACCTCAAAGTTGGCATCCAATACAGGGATGAAGGGAATGGGCTTCTGTCCTGGCCTTTGGGATATCATCAAAAAGTAAGCCTTGTCCTTGGAAGCTAGTAGTTGCTTCGTTGCCAATGGATATGCCTTGAAAAAGTCTTCTGCGAAAGGTAAAGGATCATTGAGAGATGCAAAGCTCTGCAACAGCAATGGTTTGCTACCGCTCCTGTTGACACCTGCAAAACACTCCTCCACCCTTCTCAACCAATCCCCCATTAAGCTCCTTAACCAGACATCCATCCACCTCTTCTTGTGCATCACAAACATTAACCTCATCCTCAATACCATCTCCTCATATGTCATGTCACCCAGATCAGTCACAACAGACCCATCCTTCTTCTAACCAAACCATCGTTGACTGAATCACGGTTCAGCTTCCCAATGACTTCCTCAAACTTGTCACAAGCCTGTACAACGTGCAAGCAAGCCAAGGAGGAGGGGAGAATGGGGAGGGAGGGGAACAGGAGCAGGAGCAGGAGGCAGGGGGGAGGGGAGGCAGGGAGCACGTTCATTTGCCTTTCCGCCCTCATCCTCCATCCCTGTCCTTGTCTCCATCGTCGTCCCTGTCATCGTTTTTGTCATCCCATCTTCGTTGTTCTAGTCGATCCAGTCCCCATCATCCCCGTCGGCTCATGTCCTTGTCCCAATCCTCATTGTCTCATCATTGTCACTATCCTGGTCACATTTGCATTACAGGGCAAGGAGTCGAGATCCCATCCTCGTTGTCCCTGTCCCCGTCCTTGTTGTGCCCATCCCCATTCTCATTGTGCCCATCCCCGTCCCCGTTGTCCCCTTCCCGGCCCTGTTATGTTGTCATCCTCATCTGTCCCTCATCACTGTCCCCACAATCATTCTGGTCCCTGTGATCATTGTGGTCCCCGTCCTCATCCCCGTCCTCACCATTGTTGTTGCCTTCTTCGTCGTGCTATGGCTGCTGGTGCTGGTGCTGGTGCTGGTGCTGGTGCTGGTGCTGCCATGTTGCTGCTGCACATGAAGGTGAGAGTGGAGTAGTGGCTGGGGATTGGTAGTAATCAGTAGTGTAACAATAATATATGAATGAAAAGAATAAACGCACTAGTTATCAGGGTGGTAGTGTTTTCTTCCCTTGTCTGACGCATTGTTCTCCTGCTTCTGTCAACGTTCTCCTCCGTCGTGTTCATGCGTGCCCTCATCCCACGGCTGTGGTCATCACCCTGGGCTTGTCTTGTCATCAGGGAATGGCCCATCTCTTTCAGGCTTAATTGCCCTGCAATTGTAGACGAGGGCATCAGGGCGTCATTGTTAGGCAATGACATGGGTACGGGTAACCTGCACGGGTTGCGGGTACGGGTACTGCCGGGTACGGGTATGGGTTACCTTTTTTGGACCTGGGCAAAACCCGTACCCGTGACCGCAGGTCTTGGTATACCCGCAGGTACCAGCCCAAACAGAGCCACACAGCTTCACGACAAATACCAGCATCAACAACGAGACCCAGCAATGCATCCGCGCCCCCACAGGCTGCCCCACACACACACGCATCCGCGACAACACAGATGAAGCCGATAGCCACCACTTCCGTGGCAACACAACACCAACCACCTGCCAAATGGCCCCATCCTCGCGTGAAACCATGTCCCAGCATGACGCTACATGCCCACTGCAAGAAGCAACAGCAACCACGTTGCACGATGCCCCGTCATCAAATAGTGCCCCAATGTGAACCCCCGTGCCCAAAACCCAACGGGAGACACATCACACTCCCACATCAGCCCCAAACACACCGTCCGCGCTGCAAAACGCGTCTGAATGCATCTCAAGTCCCACCCCAGCCCCAAACCCCACGCCTGTGCAAGAAAACACATTCAAACGCGTCCTAGACCGTGGTCTCACAACACCCGACCATTTGACGCCCACACAGGCCCCAAAGCCCGTGCCCGTGCAACAGAACATGCCCAAATGCACCCCAGACCCCGTTCCCCCCCCAAGTACATGCCCACACGCACCCACAATCATGATGCCACCGTCCAGATGCCACAACTGTGAATGCCAAGGCTAAACGGTGTCGAAACGCGAGCTGATGCATATGCGACGACAGAGGAGGATGAGAGGGAGGGGAGAATGGGAGATGGTGTGGGGAATGAGGAGACAGATACGATGGGGGAGGGTCTCTCGCCCACGAGAACCCAACCCGTTGCGTGGTTCCCAGCCCCCTCACCCCTCGTGTTTGCACAGCGCCACGTTGTAGATGCGGGTTCTTGGTGGCTTCGGAACTATATAAAGAAATATATAAAAAGATCCTAACCAGAGGGTGTCAGCGTAGAAGTGACTGGATAATTCAGTGTCGGGGATAATAAGTGAAGTGAAAGTGAAATAAAAGTAAAGCCGCCACATAAACTCGACTAGTAACGACAAATCCGGCGATGAACGGAGTGAAAACGGACTAATAACGATGAACCCGATGGTGAACGGACTGAAAATGAATGAACCCGATGATGCCGATGATGTCGGGTACGGCGGGTCGGGTCGGGTCGGGTTGGAAACAATGAATAAATATACGGGAACAATGATAAAGTCGACGAAGTGAACTATAAAAAGCTAAGGAACTACGTGGACAAGCATTTGAAGGGATTAAAACAATTCTGACTATGAGGGAAACGGGGACTAATGGTATCTTATTTTGTACGGTCGTCGGGGACCGTTTTTATAGTACAGGAAACAGTAATCTACTTTCGGACATGTCTACTTCGGCCGATGGTAAGCTACAAAGAAAGGTTGGAATGGGGATGTGGAAAGGGGGGTTGCAAAGCAACGAAGACAGGAAATGGAGGGGAAAACGAATATGCAAGGAAAAGATCTAGAAAGTCCTACATATCTCCGAAAGGACGATGGGATGCATAAATAAAGTAAATCCGAAGTCGGGGATTGAGTCCGAAGAGATTCATCTCCTGGAATTGGAACTCCGAGGCGTTTGAGGCTGCTGGATTTGGTCTGAGAGCGGCTGTGACGAAGCGGCATACGTCGGGTTATGTCGGTCACGTCACGTCACGTCACGTCGGGTTGCGTCGGGTTACATCGGGTTCGAATGCGAGTTGGATAGAGGCATCGGGTTCGTCCGGATTCGTGATATATTGATGATACGGACTCAGAGGGACGTCGACCCTCTACATCTCCAGGGTACTTTAAATAAAGACCATCCCTGGTCTATACTATGTGGACTCGGGACTCGGATGCGTGAGATGAGGCCGACGTAGTGGTCATGGAATCGGGCTCGATGGGACGAGGCAGGTTGTGGACAATGCAAAGGGGGAGAGCGGATGGTGACTAGTGGAACTCGATGGATGGTCGGAGGCTGAGAGCGGCGAATGGGGAATGAAATGAGTGAAGCCGGTGTCGAGGAAAAAGGAAACAAAGTACATAGAACTGGAGGAAAAGGGAACTGAGCGGAAATGAAAGAAAAGATGGAAAGCTACAAAAAACGGGACAAATGGGGAGTGGAAACGCAAAATAGATGAGAAAATAAATAAATGTCGGGTATCGGAAAGAGGGGACGCGATAGAAATCAAGTCAGGATAAACTAAACGTGACATAGGATTGGGGGCGGGTGACGGAGATGAGTAAGGCAGGAGCGGAAACGAAATAAAACACAAGCGGATGACAAAGACGATCTAGGCGGGTCGAGTTAGTGTCGGCGGCTTTGGTGGCTGTGTCAACGGGTGGCGGAAACGGTGGCGTAGGGGTAGACATGATATGATGACGGTGGTTGTTCAATACGATATGACGAAAACGGAGGTTCGATAGGCGACGACGGAGGTTCGATATACGATGGCGGAGGTTCGATACGATATGACGAAAACGGAGGTTCGATGGACGACGACGGAGGTTCGATATACGATGGCGGAGGTTCAATAGACGATGGCGGAGGTTCGATATGTCAATACTAATATGGGGGCGATAATCAACGGCTGTGATATCAGCCTCATACTAGGCGGTTCAGCACCGGCTTGGACCCGTGGGGAAGCATTCTCCCCCATGGAACTGAAACATAAAGTCGGGTGGGTTGGGAATCGAAGCCGAGACAGGGAACGTTGTGTCTGGGTTGAAACGGTGGCGGAAACGGTGGGTCATGGAAAGCGGAGAGCGATGTCAACGGGTGGAATGCGGGTGCGTGAGCGGATGAGTCGGGTGCGTTGGGAATCGAAGCCGAGACAGGGAACGTTGTGTCTGGGTCGAAACGGTGGCGGAAACGGTGGGTCATGGAAAGCGGAGAGCGATGTCAACGGGTGGAATGCGGGTGCGTGAGCGGATGAGTCGGGTGCGTGGGGAATGAGTGAAGCGGTGCGTCGGGTTCGTAAGCGGGTGCGGCGGGTTCGTAAACGGGTTCGCTGGGTGCGACGGATTCATAAGCGGGTGTGTCGAGTATGTCGGGTGTATTATGCGGGTGTCGGGTGTGTCGGGAACGAGTGTATTTTTTATCTTTCTTTTATCTCTGACGTTTTTCTTTCTTTTTATTTATTTAATCTATTTATGTATATATTTCTTATGCCGATGGACGGTGAGGGGTTTTCGTAGGGTCGGGTTCGGTGGGTATGGGGGTGCGAAGGTGGTGGGTACGGGATGTGAAACCGGAACCGGAACCGGATGCCGCGGAATCGTTGGGAACGCGTCCGGGTTCGTAGTCGGCTGTGATGCGAGTCGCGGATCCGGAACCGGAAGCCGATGTAGCGGATTGGTCGAGAACGGGTGGTCGGGTGTGGGGACTAGACATGGGTGTCGGTTCTGCGGCGGGTTCGTACAGTGACGACGTTGGGCTCTGTTAGATCGCAGACGGGTGCGGCGGGTCACGGGCGTTCAGGCGTGCTTCGGGTGCCGTCGACACGTTTTTGGGACGTTCCTGGTGGTGGATCCGACAACGGAGGCGTTTTGACGGGCGGAGGGACTCGTCTTTGGGGCGACGGAGGCGACTGTGGGACTGCGTGGGGTCGAGGGAGCGGGGAACGTGTGGTCCGGTGTGGCGGTATGGCATAGGGCGACGTAGGGCGACGGAGGCGGATGACGTGGGCGGATAAGAGGGAACGTGGGATTGCGTGACGTGGATCGTGGTTTCGTGAGGTCGTTCGAGGATGGCGAGAGGTCGAGGAGGCAGCAACGGGTGGTCGATGTCGGGGGACGGAGGCGGATGACGTGGGCGGATGAGACGACGGGGACTGGGAGATAGATTGGAGGTGATACGGGTGGCGTTTCGTGTACTTTCGTGGCGGATATGCGTGGGGATTTGACAACCATGCGTCGGGTCGTGGAACGGGTTTGAGCGGCGTGTGGTCACGGTTTCGCGGGCGTAACCCAACGGGGGCTTTGTTTGGGCTCGCGAAGGGACTTGAAGGACGTCGTGGGGTTGGTCGAGGGCGTAGGTGGTCGAAGGGGAGTGGACGAGGACGGGGACGGCTGGGAAGTCGGGGTCGACGGGGAGTGACGTGGCAGCTTGCGTGGGACCACGAGGGACGGGGGCGGACATGTTTGGGACAGTAGGGAGCCATGTCGAGGTGCGGAGGCGTGAACGTGGGTGTGGAAGGTGGTTGTACGCGGTGGTCGTTGGCGCTAGGTTGGCGAATGCGGCGGCACGAGGCGAGGTGGCATGATATGTCGTTGGGGGCTTGAACACAACGGGGACGGCTTGTACGGACTTGCGAGGGGCGATGTAGGATGCTGGGAACTGGTACGAGGCGGCGGTGGGTCCTACGAAGACGTGAGCGGCCGGGGACGTCGAGTAGGCGAGGGCACGACGTGGCGACGCGTGGGGCGTCGATAATGGCGAGGACGGCCTGTACTGGCTTTACGAACGACGGTGTGGGGCTCTGGGAGGCTGTACGAAGCGGCGGATGGTCCAACGAGGACGTGAGCGGCCGGGGATGTCGAGTACGGGGGCACGAGGAAGTATGACGTGGCAACGCGTGAGGCATCGATGACGGCGAGGAGTGGCTCGTGAGTGCTCGCAACTGGTGTCGTGGGGCTGTAGGGAGTGGTACAAGGCGACGTGGAGGTCCGACGAGGGCGTGAGCGGCCGGGGATGTCGAGTACGCGGGGACACGAGGAAGGATGACGTGGCGACGCGTGAGGGGTCGATGACGGCGAGAATGGCTCGTGAGGGCTCGCGAGTGGTGTCGTGGGGCTGTAGGAAGCGGTACGAGACGACGGGGAGGTCCAACGAGGGCGTGGACGGCCGGAGATGTCGACTTCGCGGGGGCTTGAGGTTGGTTGACGTGGCACGCGTGTGGGGCATTGATGACGGCGAAGACGACTCGTGAGAGCTCGCGAGGGGCGTTGTGGGGACTTGGGAACTAGTACGAAGCGGAGGGTGGTCCAACGAGGACTTGAGCGGCCGGTGATGTCGAGTACGAGGAAGGATGACGTGGCAACGCGTGAGGGGTCGATGACGGCGAGAATGGCTCGTGAGGGCTCGCGAGTGGTGTCGTGGGGCTGTAGGAAGCGGTGCGAGGTGACGGGATGTCCATCGAGGGCGTGAGTGGCCGGAGATGTCGACTAGGCGGGGGCATGAGGAGGGATGACGTGGCGACGCGTTGGGGGCTCGATAATGGCGAGGACGGCTCGTGAGGGCTCGGGACTGGTGTCGTGGGGCTATAGCACGGTGTTGAGGGCTCGAATGCGGCGGGGCTGCTCGTACGGACTCGTGGAGGGCGGTGACGTGGTTTGCTGGTAACTTCGCGGGCTCAGACGACGGGGGCATGTCAAGGCTTGTATTCGGTGACAAGTGCGAGTTCTTAGACGCGAGCGGCTGGGGGTGCACAGGCTAAACCCGTTGCACGGCGATCCGTCTGTTCCAAGTTGTGAGTGACGCGTGAGTGCCGTTGGGCGAGTCGATGTTTTGGGGCTTTCCGGTCGCGGTTTTTCGACGGGTATCGGTGGGGATTGGGATTCCGAGCGTGTTGGAGGTCTATAAACGATTGTGGACGGTGGATGTGACGAAGTTCGAGTCGAAAACGAGAGTGTTGGATCGTGGCTGTGCAAGTTTCCTAAAGCGGTAAACGGCCGTTGGGTCGGCCGCGCAAGAGCGGGTTCGAAGTTGTACGTGATACTAGACAATCGTAGTCGTTAAAGAAGAGAAAATATTATGAGAATCAAACCCAAATGATAGTGTGGCAGTTGGCGATTGGATTGTCGAGGCATCGGATGTCGGATGTAAAGAGGTTGGGTAACGGGAGTCGGATGTGTAGAGTGCTGCAGCAAGGGTTATTTCGAGATGACGAAAGGAAAGTGTAGGGTTATGGAATGAATGAATGATGACACTGAATTATCCTCGCGGTGGGCTCCAGATGTAGATGCGGGTTCTTGGTGGCTTCGGAACTATATAAAGAAATATATAAAAAGATCCTAACCAGAGGGTGTCAGCGTAGAAGTGACTGGATAATTCAGTGTCGGGGATAATAAGTGAAGTGAAAGTGAAATAAAAGTAAAGCCGCCACATAAACTCGACTAGTAACGACAAATCCGGCGATGAACGGAGTGAAAACGGACTAATAACGATGAACCCGATGGTGAACGGACTGAAAATGAATGAACCCGATGATGCCGATGATGTCGGGTACGGCGGGTCGGGTCGGGTCGGGTTGGAAACAATGAATAAATATACGGGAACAATGATAAAGTCGACGAAGTGAACTATAAAAAGCTAAGGAACTACGTGGACAAGCATTTGAAGGGATTAAAACAATTCTGACTATGAGGGAAACGGGGACTAATGGTATCTTATTTTGTACGGTCGTCGGGGACCGTTTTTATAGTACAGGAAACAGTAATCTACTTTCGGACATGTCTACTTCGGCCGATGGTAAGCTACAAAGAAAGGTTGGAATGGGGATGTGGAAAGGGGGGTTGCAAAGCAACGAAGACAGGAAATGGAGGGGAAAACGAATATGCAAGGAAAAGATCTAGAAAGTCCTACATATCTCCGAAAGGACGATGGGAT
This sequence comes from Hygrocybe punicea, assembly GCA_963556145.1. Taxonomy (NCBI): domain Eukaryota; kingdom Fungi; phylum Basidiomycota; class Agaricomycetes; order Agaricales; family Hygrophoraceae; genus Hygrocybe; species Hygrocybe punicea. The sequence goes on from OY744469.1 coordinate 6,389,490, forward strand.
GCATAAATAAAGTAAATCCGAAGTCGGGGATTGAGTCCGAAGAGATTCATCTCCTGGAATTGGAACTCCGAGGCGTTTGAGGCTGCTGGATTTGGTCTGAGAGCGGCTGTGACGAAGCGGCATACGTCGGGTTATGTCGGTCACGTCACGTCACGTCACGTCGGGTTGCGTCGGGTTACATCGGGTTCGAATGCGAGTTGGATAGAGGCATCGGGTTCGTCCGGATTCGTGATATATCGATGATACGGACTCAGAGGGACGTCGACCCTCTACAACGTCAATTGACGTGCGTGTCAGCGACGCGAGGTAGATGTGGGCTGGAACCCGCTGGGTTTCCTGCACGGGTCAATACCCGTACCCGACCCACCCCACTACCCACCATCTACCCACTGAAAAAAGACCCGTGGGTAGACGGGTATGGGTTGGAGCGGGTCTGGGTATGGGTTGGCCTCGGGACACCCGCGGGTATACCCGTGTCATTGCCTAGTCATTGTTCACCAAATGCCCTTCCGGGCTTGGCGTTGGTTCTGCATTGGGCACTCCTGCCTCGCTGCCTCTCACTTGGCATCATCATGCCCTCGTTGGCATTGTACGTGGGTCAGTCAGCCTGCATCCGTGTTCGAGAGGTGGTTGTTGGCGCCTGGGACGGGCAACCACCATCTCTCCCCCTTGGACACGATGTCACGGCGCTGGGGCACATTGATGCGTGCACTGGGAATTGTCGTCATCGTTCAGGGTGCTGGGAATCTTGCCCCCTCATTTAGGGTGTCAGCGTGGGTCTCCCATCCCACATTGGCACTTGGGATGGGCAACCGCCGTCTCTCCCCCTCGAACACAATGTCACGGTGCTGGGGAACATTAACGCATGTGCTAGGCATTGTCATTATCATTCGGGGTGCTGGGAATCTCACCCCCTCGTTTAAGGTGTCGGCACAGGTCTCCCATCCCGCATTCGTGTTTTCAAGGTGGTTGATGGTTTCCCGGGTATGCAGTGGTAGCCGCGCCCCCTCGGATGCGATCCTGGATTCCCGGTGCTTCAATCATCAAATTGGGTTGGGTGCATGACACTGCTGTTGTTCTGGGCACTGAAGGCTTCTACCCTTGCTGAACCCGCTGGCATTCTGGACAAGAGTGGGGAGTGGTTAGTAAGTTGGTTTCACATGAAGAACAGACAGCAGGGGGACATACCGGGGCCGGAGAATGGGCGCACCACTTCTCTGGCCTTGCCAGCGGTTACCGTCATCATTGTCAAGTCATCGTCGCAGCGTTCTTGTAATTGCAGTTGACGTGGCTTGAGGTTGCCCCAGACTGCCTTTTTGAGACAGTTAACCACGGTTAACCGTGGTCCCAATGGTCCAGTCCAGTTTGAATAGCTATATTTGGGTTAACTGTTGTTAACCATAACCGGACCGGACCGGACTGGACCGTGGCAACACTAGCCAGCTCCCATGCCTTTGGCAAGTCCATGTAGTGCAGGCCATTCTGCAGCACAACAAGGATGTGATTCTTACAGCTGCCACTGGATCTGGCAAAACGCTCACATTCTGGATGCCCCTTCTAATGCAAGCCGACACCATTCAGATTGTTTGTGCCCCTCTGAACATTCTCAGGGCAATGAAAGTCCAATCTCTTGCCAAGCACAGCATCCGAGCAATTACTGTCACTGCTGAAAATGCAACCTTTACAACCTTCCAGGTGAGTAGGCATGTTAGATAACACAATAGAAACTAATACAGACTTATCAGGATATTGCAAACCTTCATTACTGTGCCGTGTTGACCAACATAGAAACTATAATGAAGCACAATGGGGGGTTTGCTAGCCTGTGGAAAAACAGTCTATTCACAAATAGACTTGTCAGCATGACATTTGATGAAGGCCACTGTATCAGTAAATGGGCTGGATTTCGTCAAGACTATAGACAAGTTGAAAGATCAAAATACCTTCTTCCCAAACATGTCCGCTTCTATGTGGTATCTGTGACCCTGCTGAAACTGGCTCTTCATGATGTTATGGATGCACTGCAGATTTGCCAGGAAAAACTCTATGTGATGCATCAATCAAATGATCAGCTGAATATAGAACTTACTGTGCGGGAAATGGTACATCCTGCCAAGACATTTTTGGATCTTGCATTCGTTGTTCCCAAGAATCCCCCTCCTGGGTGGAAACCACCAAAATTCTTGATTTTTTTTGATGACATCGCAGAGTCAGTTCATGCAGCCAGTTTCTTAAGAAACCACTTACCGATTCACCTGTGTCACACAATCAAATGGTTCAATTCAGAGATGTCACCTGAATATTGCGAGGAAGAATGCAATGGCCTGAAAGATGGAAGTAGGTGGGGTCTTTTATGTACAGACTCATTTGGCATGGTGAGTTAGCCTGTGCCAATTTTAGGATTGAGTGCACGACTCAATGAGGGGTCTAACAGGGTGTCGACTTACCAGACATTGCATTAATTATACAATTGAGGGTGACTTGTGATATGTGTACGCTTTGGCAGCGCTTTGGCCAAGCAGTCCATGACCTCACCTCATGTGGAGTAGCTATTATGATCTCCAAGTCCAGCCACACAACTACAGGAGAAAAAAAGGAAAGCTACCGAGAAACTTGAGAATGCATGACTCACTGAGAAAATTCGTTGCGCCCAGTCTGCTCCCAAGCCCTCCAGTATTATGGCTGCTGTAATTGGGGATGACCAGGTCAAGGAGGTCAAGGGGGATGTGTAGTTGCAGTTACTGTATAACCAAGTTCCAGCTGAATTGCGGGGAGGCCAAGGTCCTCAAAAAAAAAAAGTTCTTGAAGAAGTTATGAGCAATTTCATAAATGCTGCAACACAGCCTCACCTGGGATGCTACCGCAAACCTGTGCGAATCTACTTTAGACACAATGAGCTAGGTGAGTGTGAAAAACTCATTCTGAAAAAAGTGCCCACAACTGACGCTTACATAAAAAGCTTCTGAACACAAGGAGTGCCATCCAAATCTACCTGCTGGCTGCCCCCATTGTGTCTACATTTTAGCCATAATCTGCTGTGAGCTGTGCAATCCTGAAGCATTCATGGAGTTTGCACCTGTTGATGTGTGGGAACGACCCAGTTTACTGCCTCCCCGCTCTCGTCTCAAGGACTTCCCCCCGGGCTAGCAAGAACTAGAACTCAAGTTAGCATTACATGAGTTTCACTGATGCAATATGGCCAAACAATTTGGGGAAGCTGTTTTGTGAGACCTTGGCCCCAGCTTGATCATGAATGACAACATTCTTGAGCACATTGTCCACTGCGCATACTTTGGCAAGATTCAAGACGCCGATGAGTTGACACAGGAAACACGCTGGATATGGGCATGCACCTACGCCGAGGAAGTCATCCCCATCATTAAACGCTACAAGCCAGAGTGTCAAGTGACTCCTTTGACCACCAACACACCCCTCCAGCCACATTCCCAGGTGACCACTACCTTGCTCCCTGCACTCGCTGGTCCTACTGTTGAGAAGACTAAGTGACAGAACAAATGCAGTGCCTGCAAAATGGAAGGTCACATCAGTGAGTATCTGTCTGCTTGATTATCAGATTTACTTACTTTGCATGAAAGTGAGCAATCACAAATGCCCTCAGCATCCATCCAAAGCTTCTACTTGTTTTAACATCAAGAATAGTGTCAGCAACTTGTACATAGGCGTATACATTCATTCTGCTCTTAAATCAAGGAGTTTGTTTGTGCAACAGATAACCACACTGTGTCTGAGATACCCCCACAAGTATTCTATGCTATGTGGCTGTACAGCTAAAGTTCTCCTAAGATATCTGTTTCATCTGGCTCCTCCTGTTCCTGTTCCTCACCATCCTCTTCTGTGATTGATTCTTCCAGTAGCTCTGTCAGTCCTTTATTGAACATGTTGGGAATAGAATATATTGTCTTGCATCCAGGGATAAAAGCATTTGAGCTGTGTACACGCATGTGATTGGTTAGTGTTTTGTAGGTTCTTGTGAGATCTGGAGGGGTGTGTCAAGTTATTAGTCCACCTATTAAAAAGTTTTTCTCAATGTTATTGTGGCAGGCATGATACAAGTCAATCAACAAAGACTTCATAATCACTCGTTCCTTCGTATAATTAAGGCACGGCACAGGTATACCGCGGGTCAGAATTCCTGACACCGGACCCGTACCCACGTTACCCGTACCTGCACTGATGACAGGTACACACCATACCCATTATCGGCGGGTACCCACCACAACCCACCCTAAGTACCTCGCGAACAATGGGGGCACGTCAATTGACGTGCTCCGTTTGTTTTTGCGAGGTTGGATGGGGCTGGGGAGGTTCCATGGGCATCCGCGCATGCTCACTACCTCACGAACAATGGGGGCATGTCAATTGACGTGCTCCATGTTTTCGCGAGGTTGTATGGCGCTGGGGATGGCCCATGGGCGTCCACCTTGTTTCCATCATCTGTCATCTGTTGCCCCCATCCCCATTCCTGTGCTCGCGGTCCTCATCGTCGCCATCATCATGATCCCCGTTGCCATCGTCGTCCCCGTTGCTGTCGTCATTCTTGTCCTGGTCTCTGTTGTCCTCATTGTCTCATTCCCCTGTTGTCATCTTCCCGTTGTCGTAGTTGCCGTTCCCGCTTTGTCGTTGTCCTCCTGTTCTCATCGTCGTCATTCTTGTCTTCGTTTACCCCGTCATTGTCATTCCCATTGTCCTCATTCTTGCTGTCATGGTCAGCCTGGGTTGTCCCCATTCTCGGCTGCGTCCCATCTGCTTGTTGCTGTTGCCGTGTTCGCGTTCATTTGGCGCGAGGGTGCGAGAAAAAAACCTAAATGTGTTTTAGTAGTTAGTAGAATAAATGAATAAATGAATAGGATGCTTACCTGGGGTGCCCTGGCACCCACACCTGTTGCCATGTCATTGTTGAAAACGACCGTGATTGTCGTTGCCGGTTTCTTGTTGTTGTTGTTTGCACTTGTCACAGTTGTAGATTAGCTGAAGTAAAGAGATTAATATTGAAAATAAAGTAAATAGGAAAGAAAAAACCCACCTGGGGGGGCTTGGTTGACAGACCCGTGAAAACCCGTCACCCACGGATAACGGGTACGGTCTTGACACGGTGTGCAAACCGAAATACCGTACCCAAACCCGAATTACCCGTTTTGGAATAACTGCGGGTAAACCCGTACCCGTGCTGTGCCCTACGTATAGTTGGCAAAATTGCTGCCAAAGATAACCTATAGGTAGCTTGAGATGAATCCACAGTGGCACAAAATTCCATGCACCTTCATTTGTAGATTATTGAACTCCTGCACCCAATCAGGAGCCCTAAAACAACCCTCCTTCCCAGTAGGATTGATGAGTATGTTATAGCAAATGGCATGACTGACAGGCTTTGGGTAGACCCAATGGATATCGTTGAGGTACTTGGATAAGTGAGTCGCATACTTGTGCTTGCCTGTAGCCTTGAAGAGAGTGATCCATGGTGAGAAGAGAGATTCCAGCTGACCAATGCCACTGCAATTCATGGCAAGAGTGATTTCTTTGTAGAGTAAAAAGTACTGGTGCATCAATAGGATATTCCCGCACTGGGCATCCCATTCATCTGATTGCTTACTCCGCAGTTTGAATATGTCCACACAAGGACTAGAACCAGCCACATATTTCAAGGAAAGAGTGTTGGCCACAGAGCGTAGCAATGCCTTGTTTGGTTTGGATTTGGCAAACACCTCCAGAGAGTCCCACTGAGGATTCCTCTTTGCAAGCTCAACCCGCCAGGCATCTAGCCAAAGAGCCACACCCTCCTCCATGATGATATCATGTATATGTTGAAATCCAGGCTTAGAACCAATTTTTCCAGTTTCCTGGGGCTGGTGCAATGCAACAAAGTGCATAAGGCTATTGTCGTCATCATGAGACTTCTTGTTTTCAATAAAAATGCATCAAAGTGCATCAGCACACACCATTTTGAGATGAAGAAGACCCAACACAAAGATGACATGTTGGAAGCACCTGGAAGGTGTATTCTTGAGAGATTGTTGCTCCAGCAATGAACCCACATGCTCTGCGATTCCAAGGTCACCAAAAAAGAGGACAACGTGTTCACTGATGTCGATGTTCCCAGAAGCCTACTCACTGAAAGCATCATCAGCTAGATCTCCGATGCCACCTTGGTTCATCAAGTTCACAATAGCCTGAATATTGCCTAATACCTTGGATTGATTGATATCCATCGCTTTGCTGATGCGTGTCTCATCTTGACAACAGGGATCTTCTCAATGAAATGAGGTAGTCCAATAGTTGAACTAAGTTGGGAAAAGTATGTGGGTCCATGGGTGCAGAGATCTTGATGGCAAACCCATGTGTTGAATTGGTCATGATGACTTAGACCTGCTGGATTGTCCACTTCGGGATGCAATTTGATAAAATCGAGGTAGGTACATGGAGGCTCGAGATCCTGAACGTCAACTTGAGGATTGAGGGGAGATTTATCTCATAGCACCCATGAACATCTTAGTTGCTCTGAAGATATTCCATGCTCCAAGTAAATGAGGGTACCAGATGTCAGATGGGCAAGCATGTTGCCAGATTTTTCAACAGTTGGCACATTGGTTTTGAAATCAATGTCGAAGTTGTCATATGTGTACCCAACAATGAGTGTCTTGCCCATCTTGCATAGCCTCTTGATGGTCTCTACTGAAAGAGACTTGATCGCATTATGAATAGCAACAATGAAGATTGAAACCCCCAACTGTGCAAGTGACTGTATAACTTTCTGTGGGGCATTACATGAATGCAGAAAATGCTCTGAAGCAGATTGTACTTCTGATTTGAGCTATGCATTAAGATACTGATGATACATGCTGCTTTCTACTGTGAAATGTGTTGTACAGTCAGCTAAGGATGGTAAAGTTTCTGTGGCACTCACCAGGTTGACAATGGCACTGCGTTCCTGTTTCTTTTTCAATTGACGCTGAGGTGGTTCCCTGTCATCTCCATCAAGACCTGCATCATCTCCATGCATTCCCACCCAAAACTGTGTTTCGTCTTTGTCATCTGTCTTCTCTCCTTCAGGGTCTGGAAGCTCTGAAGAGCTTTTTCTCCATTTAAGTTACTTTGGATCAGCTGACAGCAAGTTGACCACCATGTTCCAAAGCCCTGGAGCTGTCATTTGCATCTTCCAAGTCATGTCTTCCAGTCGAAAATCGTTAACTTGGTCAGTGGAGGCATGCAATGCTGCAAAGTGCCAACCATTGCTGTTACTAGTAAGATTCCGGATAGATTTCATGTGTTTGATTTATGAGATGAGTTTCCCATTGCAGCACTGATTGGTGCAAGCAGGGGTGCTCCGAGAGGGTAGACAGGAGTGCTGCACAATTATGAACGATCTCTTGCATAAGTGCGTTGTTGCTAAGATCTACATCTTGAAGAATGAAGGCAAGAAATTCACATATGGTTGTCCTAGACTCAGAGATGAACTGTAGAATAGCTGCAGCAGTCTGTGTATTGAGCATTCAAGTTGTTGCTCAGGATAAGCTAATTTCAATTACTAAATTGGACTACTAAATCTGGCAGGATAAGTTGGTGGCTCTTTGTTTACAAACATTTTTTCTAAGCCATACTGAAGAGGGTCGAGGATTAAGAGTACTGAGTTTAAATATGATATCTTCAGAGACCAAAATTTTCAGGAGATGCCTTGTCCATACTGCCTTGCCCATGCAGTGGGATACCGCCTCTCACCCTCTAAAGACCAGCTTGGTAGGAGCCTGAGAAAAAGGCACAAAAATAGTTTTATAAGTTGCTTCGGGTGCTCAAATCTTCATTGATTGTATAACCATATAAGTACAATATTAATTAATGACTTGTTTAGTGGGCCAGTGCTGCGCATGGCATGAACGAGTTCTTTTTTCCCCCTCCTCATTTCTTTATTGAATTAAGAAATAAGATTCAATTGCATAAAGCATGTTACATATGGCATCAGATACATAGCGTGTGTTGCATATTGCATATTATTCTAATAAGCCCACCTCCCACGTCTGCAACATAGAAATTAGCATAAAATAAATCTACATAGAGTGTCTTGATTCTTCATCAACCTCCTCTCTACCTGCCATCTCCCCTGTGTTGCACCATCATGCAACACTCTCAGCCATGAAGCAATTGCTCAGGGAGCAACAGGTCAACTGCCAAATACAACTGCCCCCCAAACAGTGTGCTGACAATTAACTCACATTTGCTCAACCCTACTTCTCCATGACCTTGAATGCTACACAACAGACTACCACATGAAGACAGCCGTCCTTGACCTCAAGGAGGATGCTCAAAGGCTCTGAGCATAAATAGCTAGTACAAGGTTTCTCTTTTCACAGTGTCTGATATCATGGTCTGAAAGTTGTGTAAGGTCAGTGTCTCTGGAACAAGAGTTGCCTGTAATCATTCCATCATGATACCATACTTGTTTCTGTGCAGTAATAATATGTGAGGTGAAATGATATTGACCATGATATACAATGCCTCTAAGTTCTAATGTCTTTGTGCAAGTCTCTGAAACAAATTCTAATCTATGACTGGTTTCAATGTTTTTAAATGGATACTCTAGAATAAGAATGTGTGGTGCTTCATTATAAAATACAAGTTGAGTCATTCTGCTGTTGCAATCAGGACATCTTCTATTGGTTTTCTGTGACAAGGTATCAACCCACTTCATGGTAGACTGTTTAATGGTGTCATCTAGGGTTTGAAAGTCCGGTCTGGTCCGGTTTTTTGACAAAATTTCAAAAGACCGCAACCGGAACCGGTTGCTATAACACCACAAGATGGCACAACCTAGACTCAACCGCTCAGAACCGGTCTCTTGCGGTTCAGTTGCTGTCTTCTAACCCGATTTAACTGGTCCTTCCATTAACCAATTGCTAAACCAGTTGAAACCGGTCAGAACCGAAGTAAATACAATAAATAACAACTAATGTATTAACAATAAATAACAACTAATGTATTAACAATAAATAACAACTAATGTATTAAATTTTAATAAATAAAGTTGGCGGCCACGATTATGAGCACGTCGGTGATCGCGTTGGGCGCATGGGTAGGCGCAGATGCGTTGGCCGCTCTGTTGGGTGCGTGGGTGGTTGTGGACGCGTTGGCACGTTGGCGGCGCGTTGGCGGCGCGTTGGCGGCCCTGTTGCTGGTGTTGTGGTGGGTGCCCAACACGGCCATCCTCCGAGTCCCGGTTACCTCGTGGTTGCAGCGCCAACGTCGATTGACATGGCGGTGCGCATCCACGAGGTATGTTGGGGGTTGGTGGTGGGATGGCCGTGGCCGTCGTCATGGTCGTGGTCGTGGTTGTCATTGTCGTTGCGGTCGTGGTGGTCGTGGTTGTGACAGTCATTGTCTGCGTTGTGGTGGTGGTGGTGGTGGTGGTGGTGGTGGTGGTGATGTTCGTGGTTGATGTTGTTATTGTCGTCGTCCCATTTGGAGGGCCGTGGGTGTTGTTGTTGTTGTTGGGGTGGTGGTGGTGGTGGCTGTCGTTGTCATCCTTGTCCTCGCTGCCTGTCGTCCTCGTTGGGTGCTTGTGTTGTTTGTGTTGGTACTGCTGTTGTCGTCGTTTGTGTAATTAGTAGCTGAGAAAACAAAAAAACAAAAAAAAATTACTTACATACTGCAACGGGGGTTGGGTGCACCGGCCCCTCGCTGCCCTTCTCCCCACGTCCCATCGTTGTCTGTTGTTGTTGTTGCCGTTCTCCGTCGTTGTTGTCGTCGTGTTAGTGTAGAATAGACAATAAACCACGATTGAAACCACTTACCTTCTGCAGCGGGATGGGTGCGCCAACCCCCGCTGCCTTTTCTCGTTTTGCATTCCCTCGTGACGCCGCCGTTTTGCTGCCATCGTCATCATTTGCCACCGTTGGTCGACCTTGTAGTGGTGTTGAAAAAATCCGGTTGCGTAAGCTTCGTCCACATCGGGAAACCGCAACCGGCAACCTCCCAAAAGTGGCCCAACCGCAACCGGCGGTCCGGTTGGGTCCGGTCCAGTTCCGGTTTTTTTCCGGTCCTATGGACTGGACTTTAAAACACTAGTGTCATCAGCATGTAACACATAGCCTAGTCTGTCATCAATGGGTTCTTCTGCAAAGTCACATTGAGAACATTCATGTTGAGAAGAGGCTACAATGTCATTGACTTTAAACAACTCCATGGCCAGATTGGCAACACTGATGCCCATTGTTCCTCTAGGAAAGTCTGTAGGATTCATGTTATGCAGTGTAGTTCTAAGGTGATCTCTTAGCTGTTCAAATGCCACATTTTGGTGCAACACCTGTGGAAAACCATGAGACAATGTGGTCAAATGATCATTCATGCTTCTGAATACTGTGGACCACTCTGCATGATTGTCTTTCCACAGTTCAAACAGAATGACCAACAATGAGTCATATGCACAGCTGTAGTCATTTCTATCCCAGATCGGTCCAGCTGGAGAGTTAATGACCTGTTGCTTGCCTGTGGATCCTTTGTTGACATGGTCTTTTGTGATCCAAGGCATTTTAACTACTGGTTCATTGTTTGTGTCAAGTGAATGTTTTGGGGTTGAACCAATAGCACCTGAACCTTGTGCTGGAACAAATGAAGTTGAAATCACAGCTGCTTTCTGTTTTCCTTTGCCTTTTTCAACCAATTGCCATGGGCTATCAGGGATTTTCCGAGCCAATATTAGTGGATCAGTTGGTGACCATTTAATAGCAGTGTCAGTTTTGGCAGGAACGTAGTGAATTCCCTTCCACTGCTGAAAGTTTCGAAGCATAACAGAGCATGTACCAGCATCAATGTGGTCAGGTAAAGCACCTTCATATCTGAGCCTGGTAATCTCATCAAGCAATTCTAGTTCTCTAAATTCTTGTCTAAGATATCCAGAACAACCTCTAGTGATCACTTTAGTGTCAAAGCCTTGAATTATTACAGTTCCAGCAGCAGAAGCACTTCTAGACAATGAAGAATAATATGACATGTGGTTGAAGCAACTATTCAAATGCACAACATTGAATGAACGTGTTTTTCCTTAAGCAGCATGAGCAGTCATTGCAAAGTTAGGAAGCACCCAAACTTGTTGTCTCTCAATGGATTCCTTCAGGTCACTGGGAAATACACACTGAATGGTCTTGGTGTTTTTTACAATGGGCACTACATTGTCAGGCAGTCCTGGAATCTGCACCAGCTTTGGAGGTTTGTCCAGTTCAACAAACAAAGTGTCAAGTACTCTTTTGCCATGACTTGCTTTCATTGACTGCCAGCCAACAACAAATCCTTCTTGTCCTTTTGTAATGCAGAGCTCAGTGGCATCATTGTTGCGAAGCATGACAGGCATACCAAGACACAATGAGAGTTTCCCAGCAAAGTTATCAGTGGCAGCATGTCGCACTTTCCATATCTCTCTTTGTGTATCAAAGTCTATGTCACTGGATTGATGTATAGCTTTTGATTGGGACTTGCTTCTCACAGAATCCTTGTCTTTTCCCCATTTATCAATGGAATAGAAGTTGGTCAAGTTTTGGTTGGTGTCAGAAGCAAATCTGTCACATCCAAGAAGATTGATCTGATCCTTTTGTGAGTGAATGCCACATATGATAGGAACATTTCTAAAATTCTTTGAGGCAACATTGGGCTGGTCTGGACGTTTGCCTGCAATTCTGGTTCTCAAAAATTGAATGTCCTGTGCAGTACACTTGCCATAGCACATGTTGACAAGGGCTGTTCTGAACAATGCATCCTCAGCTGTTTGGGTCCTCTGTCTCATGTTTTCTCTGAGAATCACCACTGTGGTCACTTGATGCCAGAGTGCTTTTCCAATGGCAGTTTCTTGAGAGTGTGTGGTCAAGGCTGATGTGATCTGAGTGCCAACTGTTCCACCATACAATGATGCACCTCCAACTGGTGGTAACTGTGCAAAGTCTCCAGCAAATATCATGTTGATTCCACCAAATGGGATGTCATGGATGTTCAAAGCTTTAGCCAGTCTGGCATTGATTTTATAGAGATCATGACAAGACAGCATTGAGACTTCATCAATGAAAATATAGTCAACTCCTTCTAGTCTACCTTTGAGCTGAGCAATGCCCAGTGCTTCATTTCTATTTGACATGTTTGGATTGATGCCCAGGAAGTAGTGATAAGTTGAGCCATTTTGCAGAGCTGCAGATGTACCAGTAGGACCAAGAATAACAAATCTGTGAGACTCATGTACATTGTCAAAGAAATCAACAACTGCTTTGATGACTTGTGATTTTCCAGTGCCAGCCATTCCAGCAATATTCATTTTCAACCGCTCACTGCTGGGAGATGAAGCATGATTTGCAATAATCCTAAAGGCTCTTTTCTGCTCAGTGTTCAAGCTGAATTTTCTAACTGTAGCATCAATTAGCTTTTGTCGCTGTGCATTTTCAGCTCTGAATGTTTGCATCAAGTATGATTGGTCCACAATCATCACATAATTTTCATTTGGATCAGTATATGTTTTGTGTGAAGTAGACTTTGAGTTTGCAGGAATGTGTTGATTTCTCTCATCCAATATATCTTGTCTTTGTTCTTGAACCAGTTGTTTCCATTGAGTACCAGGTTGATTCATTTCAACTTCAAGTGGAGCATAATTTACAGTAATAGAACCATCTGGACATGGATCAAGCCAACCAATATTTCTGACAATGTTTTCAGTGGCATCCATTTGAGCTTTGATCAGTCTACCATGTTGACCAAGCTCAGAATATTTGTTAGTGCCATAATCTGCATTGTTTTTGTCCTGCTCATAATTATCATCTCCAAAGTCACCACCATTTTGAATGTTGTCATCATCCAAGTGTGAAATAATGTCTGAAGTCATAAATTGAGGACAAGTACCATCTAACACTGCTCCTTGTCTAAGCTGAGCAGAATAGTCATCTCTAGCATCAAGGCATTCATATCTCAGATTAAAGTTGTCCATAATTTCTAATTGTCTATCAGTGAATTCATGATCAGTAAATGCTTCATCTCATGATTCCAGTTCACTTTTCAGGTCATGACCAGATCTCCATGGTTTGAACAGAGTGAGCATTGTGGTGCAATAATATTCCCTGTCTCCTCTATCACATCTGGGCAGTGAACCACCAACAAAGTTTGGAACAACATGCTTCTTCTTTTTACTGAATTCTATGCAGTGTGTTTCATACAATGGGTGATCTTCTAGAAAAAGCTTGGTATCTTCTTGAACCAGCTCAGTGCTATCAGAGTCATTGTCCTCTGAATCACATTCTATGAAGGTGTCATTATCTTTGATGTTCAGATCATCAAATTCTATGCTCAAGTCATTACTGGTAGATACATTAGATCTCGAAGTTTTTTTGTGAGTTGCAGTTTGTGGCTCAGATTCCAAGACATCTAACTCATCATCACTGTTTATTTCATCATGAGCTTTTTGAATGTTTCTCTTGGCTCTTTCTGCACCCTGCACCCATTTATATAAATTTATGTCTTCATAATAAGCTGGTCTGTAAATATAGTCATGCACAGCAGATAGTCCTATGAATTTTCCCTTTTGATTGTGCAACACTACTTTTTCAGAGTCAACTTGCATGTCATCATTTGCATCTGGATTCCAAGCTTTCTGGACTTCTCTCACATAGTTTCTCCAATAAACAGGAATGAATTTGTGACTGGTGTAATGGTCAGGGTTTCCAAGCAGATACATTGAAGCCATTGGACCACCAATTTCAAGTTTTGCAGTCAAAGCATTTATGATCTGGGTGATGAGTTTTCTAGCTTTGTCTTTTCTTTTCATGGATCCTCCAAGCATTTCTGAGTTTCTATCAAACACACTTCTGATGGTATCAAATATACTATAGGTTTTCAATCCAGGTTTTGTAATATAGTCAGAGATATATGCTACAATTGCTTTGATTGCAGTACCAGAAAGAAGACTTGTAACATCAGAATTGCAGCAAAGTAGAAATGTCACTAGTGGTGTCAACGTATTGATCCAAGCTTCACCCTTTTTCATATTCAATGCACCAGTTTTTGGATCTACTTGTGTTGATTCAAACAAAGGTCTGGGAAATCTAGCTTTGCATTTATCATGTTTGTTCATGCAACTGGGTCTGTCTTTTCTCTGGACTTTCTCATTGTTTGAACTATTTCTGCCACAATTATGAACATTGGAGCGTAGGATCAAATGATCAACAGTGTTTTCAAATCTCTTCCACCATGAATTAATTTGTTTGCAATCATTGCAATTGATGTCACTGTTCACATCATGCTTATTTGTACACATAGGTGGGGGTGCTTCAGGCAGAGTCTGAGTGGGATCCTTATAGTCTTCTTGTTCAGACTTATAGTTGACTTTAGCTTTCACTTCATCCATTGTGCCAGTCATGAATTCACCAATGTGCACACTTTCTAGGTACTGAACGAAAGCTTGTTGGAAATCTGACTTTGAATCCATTATTCTATCTCTGATTTCCTGAGGTGACAGACATCCCTTGAGCCATAGTAGCATGTGCATGTGCAGAGTGAGACGTCCTTGTTGCTCCACTGTGCCATAGTATGCCTTGGTGTCACCATAAAAGCCAGAATGCTTTGAACCAACTCCCAGGACATGTTTGATAAATAGTTCTACCATAAAGTGAAAGAATCTAGCACCAGCCACTGGGTTTTCTGCAATAAGTCTGTAGCGCTCATCATATCCTCTAAGCTCTGATGTAAAGGTTTCTTTGGTATCAGCAAAATATAAAGACAGTGGATGCATGTTATCTGCAGGTGAAAATGTAATGAACCAGGAGGGTGCACCCACAAAGGACATCAGAGACCAGACTTCATTTCTCATGTATTTCTTGCTTGTGAGTGATCCTTTGACATGACTTCCTACATGATCAATATCTTTGATTAATTGGAAGCAAAGTTTCTCTTCATCTGTTTTTGGAATAGGGTATGTCGTGGGTTTGGGTAAACCTGCGGGTATGGGTCTACAGGTGCTACAGGTACAGGTGTGGTGTGCAGAAACTCCAACCTGTGTATATACCATACCCAAAACTGCAGGTACGCGGGTTCTCACGGTGTCTTACTATAAATGGACACTGGGTGACCGGTAGACATTATGTAACAACTGTACAGCACTACAATAGCCACATTCCTCTGTGCCTCCCCAAGTCCAGTACATTCTCCACTTTGTCAGCCATCCCTGTTTCCTTCATCCTTCCTTTCACAGCATCACCCCATCCCCGGAAGCTGGTTGCGACTCTGGTTGCGACTCCTAGGTGTCACGGTCAAATGAAAAAAAAAGTTGGTACCTGTCTCCTGACGCGTTTGACGCTTCAGCCTGCCTATCAGCCTGCCTTTCATAGGAAAGCCAAAGCCCTTTGACAACGCCGATCATCCCGAATATCACCTCATCGATTCCTTCGAACCTGAACATCAAATTGGCTATCAGGTATGCGTCTGACTCTGTCGAGTTGTCCCTACAACTTACCAGACATAGGCAAGTCAGGCGCACTCAGCAGTCTCGAAAATTGGTACAGAACACCGCGATCACTCTGCTTAGCAGCCCAGAAGATTCGGATCGAAGCGCGCCATCATGCCCTCAATTTTTCTTCATGTCTCACCCTCGCGACCATGCATGCGGCACCAGACCTTCTTTGGCCAGGTGCCTAGATAGGTGAGTGCATAAGAACCTCTCTGTTCTTTCCTACTGACCACATCAAGTATGGCCTGTAAGACACAGAAACCGAACCCTCCCCGCTCAGAACCGTCGGAGTCTGCTCCTGTCTCTAGAGCTCCCTCTATCATGACTATTACTTCCCACGCGTCCTCGCCTCAGCCTGACTCTCAATCTGACATGCAACCGGAAACGGATGAGCAAGAACTTGGTACGTGGTCCTATCCCCCTTCATCAATACTGGCTCACCGACTGGCACTGTCAGAGCGCTTGCGTGCGAATTGGCGCTCACCGGTCTATGGCTTCTTCGACTCCAAAGTGACTGTGGGTTACGACAATGGCCGCAAGTATCATTTCTTCAAATGTGCCGCCAAACATTGTCGCAACGGCAGTCACCAAGGCATTTGGTGCTACCAAGATTTGAAGGACCGTGGTGCCACTTCAAACCTCAAAAGTCATGCCACCAAGTGCTTTGGTGAAGATCTCGTCAACGCCGCATTTGGTTGCAAGACTGCCACCACTGTGTCCGTCTTTGCCGCCTTTGCCCGCCAAGGTCAGCAGCCAGTCAAATTCACCCACCGCGCTCACACCATGGAGGAGACTTGGTGGGTGGCCTCTACATCTATCTATTCATATCTCATCATTCCTTTAGCGCTCACATTGCCCGTTGGTGTGCCGAGAGCTCTAGGCTGCCGAAGATAGTAACGGATTGAGAATTCGAGAATCTCATGAAGGCCGGCCATCCCGCGACTACGCTTCTGGGCGAGAAGACCGTCATGCGAGACATTGTGGCTGCGTTCGAGAAATCTCGTGCTCGCATTGATAGGATCCTGAAGGTAACGTGTAGTGGATCCATTTGTCATTGTTTCTAACCTCGGTCTTGTTAGGAGCATTCAGGCCTTGTTCATTTCGCCACAGATGCGTGGACTTCCCCCAATCACAAGGCGATAGTGGCTTGGACCATACATCTGGCCCACGAGGGTCATATGCTGTCCTTTTTGCTGGATGTTATTGAAGTTCCAGAGGTACACGATCTTCTTCATGTCAGAACCAGTGTTGACAGATATCTCCACTTTAGTCTCACACGGGTGAAACCTTGGCTAACAAGTTTCATCAGATGCTGATTGAACACGGCCTTGAAAATAAAGTAAGAGTGTGTTTACTCCACTATTTCATTGCCTCACGTTTCACTCAGATACTGTCATTCAATGCTGATAATGCTAGCTGCAATGATACGCAAACAGACAAACTCGATGAACTTGACAACTCCTTTGATTGTGTTAACCGTGTACGATGCTTCAATCATACATTACAAATCTCTGCGCGTGGTCTGGTTAGACCCTTCATAGGGAAAGACTTGGATACCTGTGCTGGCGAGGAGGAGGCCGATGACGGTGATGATGCACCTGACCTCGAAACCGTCCTTGACGAAGCGGCGCAAGATGATGATGCGGAGCATGACGATGATATGGATGAAGACCAAGATCCACTGGCCACGTTGAATGACAACGAGAGGGAAAACCTAGTGGCGAATACTGCTGCTGTACGCGATGTTCTCCATAAGGTAAGCTGGTGGCAAAACAAGTTGAAGCCCTCTGATGTGGGCTCGACCAGATTCGCAAACTCTCATTTGCCGTCATCAAGTCAACTACGATTGTCCTCCCTGCATGGCGTGCTGCATGTGCTGCTCATGAGTTACCGGTTCGTGTGCTGCCTCGCGATGTCAAGACCCGGTGGAATTCCACATATGATATGCTCAGGGCGGCTGTGGAGTATCAAAATGCCATTGATGAGGTGACTGGCGACAGGTTACTCAAGCTCCGTCATTATGAGCTTGACGAGGATGACTGGATGATGGTCAAAGATCTACTTCGAGTTCTCAAGGTATGTATGGATTGAGATGAGCAGGCCAGTGCTCAACAATCTCTTTTCAGATGTTCAAGGATGCCACAGTCTTTTTCTCGCAAGAAAAAGTGCCAACGATAACACACGTCATCCCGACGATGGACAAAATTGATGCTATGCTAACTCAATCAGCCATGGAACCACTCTGTGCCTCTGTCAAGCACACTTTAAGTTTCGCGAGGAATCTCATGAACAAGTATTACTCGAAGACAGACGCATCCAACATCTATCGCATTGCTATGGGTAAGATGCACACTGATTAAGACTCTCATGCTAACGATTGTCTCACTAGTTCTGCACCCCCAAATGAAACTCAAGTATTTCCAGCATAGCGGGTGGTCCCAAGAATGGATTGCGACAGCCAAATCCTTGGTCCAGGATGAGTTTGAAAAGTATCAAACCAAAAACGGACAAGCTAACCTTGAGGTAAGTCCGCTAACTTGAGCTATAACTTGAAATCACGATCATTGCGTCTTGCAGATTGTTAACCAACTGCAGGAAGAGTCTGCTGTCGATTTCTTTGATATTCTGATGGACGGGGGAGAGAAACTTCACGAATTGGACGAGTATCTTGCAGCACCTGTGGAGAAGGTCAAAGATCCGCTTGAATGGTGGTGGAACCATCGGAAAGTATACCCGGCACTGTCCTTGATGGCTTTTGATTATCTTAGTGCGCCCGGTAAGTCATATTCTCAATGAGATTACATGAGCTAACATATGTTTCAGCTATGTCCACCTCGGTCGAGCGTGTATTCTCTCAAGGGCGACAGTTATTAAGCTACACTCGGAACAGGATGATAGGGAAGAGTATTCGTGCTCTGCTATGTTTCGGAGACTGGAGTCGAAAGGATATTGTGACCATGGCAGATGTGGTTGGGGCTGTCCGTGACAACAAAGGCAAGTGAAAACGAGTTGACGACGAGGCTGAGGTTGAAGTGGCTGAGTGATAACCATGACCCCCCTCTATACCATGCCCTCCCTTCTATACTTAGCTTAGATAGCTGGACTCTTAAATATAGTTGCCGTTATGTCAGTTGCCGTTATGTCAGTTGCCGTCGCTTCAATTGAACTGTGGGGTCTCTTTTTTATCAAATGGTGTTATGGTGTACCATGGGTTAGTACACCATGGGTATAGTCAAAAACCTGCAGGTTAAACCTGTACCTGTATACACCATACCTGTATGGGTGTGGTGTATACAGGTACAGGTGTGGTGTATGAAAAAAAAACCCATGGTATCACCATGACATTCCCTATTCTGGAATGACATGTTCACCATCTTCCATTTTTCTAGCAATGTTATTCAAAACTCCAAGATCAACATCCATTAATCTTTGTGAAATGTGTTCAAATTTTGCTTTTTCAGCTAATAAATAGCCAGCTGTGGTAGACTCTTTTATCTGCTCATGGTTGAATGCAATCAAAGGAAAGTGTGGGTCTTTTTGAAATCTCTTGTCATACTACATCAATAAATGTCTCTTATGTTTAATTTCAGAAATTTTGCCTTGAATCAGAGAATTGCCAATTCCACCAAGTCCATAGGGAAACAGCCATGGCATCATTTGAGGGAATAGCTGAGGATTGTTATAGATGGACTGTGGATCACTCTCATGACCAATTGCCAGGATCTTTTTATTATCCATCAGATGTTTTAGTGCAATTGCTTTGATGGCTTTGATGCTTTTGGTTGAGTACTCTTCACCAGTCAGACCATGAACAACAAATGGACATATGCCAGTCTCAGTTCCTTCTTCTTCTTCCATGTCATTGACAGCAGTAGCTTCTGGGTTTTTGTTAACAAATGATTGCCTGTACTCTACCACAACTGGTATATCATTCTCAGGGTATTGATTCAAGTTATCTTCTGAAATTTCCAAGTCAAAATAGTCACAGTGATTGAGTTTCAACCAGTTTAATGCAATTGCAACTTTATTTCTTCTAACAAGCAATGGTGTACGCTCAAAATCAGATTTTGTAGGCTTACATGGTCCAGTATAAATAAATGCTAGCACTTCATCCAACTCATCAATAGGTGGAGGCAAGATGTTATAAATCTTTGGAGTTGGATTAGCAAATGTGATGGCATTGGCTCTCATTTTGTGCATTCCAGATGAAACTCGAACTATACATCTATTATGTCTCACTCTAGCAATTAACAGTTGCTCAGCATAAGACAAGTTGCTCAATTGTTCTGGAACTTTACCAACCCATAAGCCATTTGCAAGTGACATAGTTGGACATTTGCCTTTGGACAATGACTGACAATACTTTTTGCAAATGTCAAGCAAGTCATCAATGATTACAGGGCCATCTGTAGATTCTATGGGATCATTTACTGAGAAGTGCTCTTTTTGTGTTATACCAGCTTGTTTCAAACAACTCAAATTCAAGTCTGTGTAGCTTTGCAATTGAGAGACTGGAGTCAATCTTCCACAGACAGCACAACCAGATTCAATGAAATTGTTTGCAGAGGTATCACTATAAAACCCTGAAATAATAGTGTGTTGCAATTTTGCCGAAGGTGGAACTGGAGGGAATTGTATATTGTCTCTGTATGTTTGAACAGTGATCTGATTTATTTGTGCATGCTGCTCAGGGTGATTTATGGTATGTCTTCTAACTGCATTTAGTGTGTGTTGTAGATGCTTTTCATTATGATCAACTTTGAATTTGGTAACAGCTGCAAGGTTTTGTGTTGCATGCTTCTCAGGATGTTCTAGATGGAATTTCTGCACAGCTGCAAGGTTTTGCATAACATGCTTATCAGGATTTTCCAGATGAAATTTCTGTACAGCTGCTAGATTTTGTTTAGCATGCTTGTCAGGGTTTTCATTATGAAATTTTTGTACAGCAGTCAGATTTTGTTTTGCACGTTTGTCAGGATGTTGTGCTTTAAACTTATTGACTGCTCTGATGTTCAAGGTTTTCTTGTGAATTGCAATTGCTTCTTTATCAACAAATTCAATGTATTCAAAGACAGATAAAAATTCAGGGCAGTTGCAGCACACATGAGTCTGAATTGCATTTTGAATTGATGCATGATTCATTTTTGAGTGAACAGGAATGCTATGACTAGCTGCAATCACCTTCAAGTTTGCAATGGTCAACTTTGGAATCAACAGTTCAAATGGGTGATTTACAATTATGAATGACTTCTCAGATGATAATTCCAGAGAGTGTGCTTCATTTTTTGTCATGTAAGAGTAGAATTTACACTTGGCTGTATCCATACTAGCATTGTCATTGATTGAAGCAGGCATTATTTCTTGAAGTGAGAATACATATGCTTTGCCTCCACCAATACAGTCAATATGAATGTTAGCACTGAAAGATATATTGTCAGACTTGAAAATGTCAAATAATTTCGAGGTTTTATTGCAAATATAGTGAGCAGACACTTGACAAGCTAGGTAATGATATAGAACCAAGAAGAACAACAGAATGGCTCCATTGGCTAATATAGGTTGTTTTGTAACATATTTCAAGTAAGCTCTGAAGTCATGTTTTCTGAACACATTCTGTTGAGGTTTCAACTTAATATACATGCATTTATTAGCCATGCTAGTTGTACAATGATACACAGTAAGCAAATCAAACATGTTTAAGATAACTCTGGCATATAGTTCAAATAGAAAAGAGGTATGAGTTAATTGAGATCTAGATAGAACAAATTCAGTACTGTTGTGGACACTTGTGAATTTTTCAGGGACTTGTGATGTGAAAGAAGAGGTGGACTGGAGACCAATTTGATGAACAGAGACTAAACTTGGTAAATAAGTGGGGTTTTCATGCTTTGGCAAATTGTCTTTGTAAAAATTCAAAGTAACTAGGCATAGAGTGACATTTGGTATGACAGAGACAGTTGGTGTGACATGGATGGTTTGTATGACACTTGCAGGAGGCACAAGGCCAATCCCAGTGACAGCACATTGTGCCCAAAACATTGCAATGATAAAAATCATAAGACATTGTGACAATGATGACATTTTTAACATTTTTATGAACAGGTTTATAGTTTTTTTGAAAATAAAAGCTGGATGATAATATGGATATGTCAAATATATCTGGAGAAGATGAATAAACAACATACCAATACAAATTCCAGCACAAAGAGCAGTAAAAATCGAAAAAATCCACAAAATTTTGCATTTTAGGCCTATAAATAAATATAATATGTAAACATTTGATCATAGATGGTAATAGATTCATACCTGAGCCAGAAAAGATCCACTGCAAACCTGTCACATCAGGAGTTCCAACTTTTAGTTGAGAACTAAAGTGATTTCTAAAGTTAGCAGAAAAATATAATCTTTAGATTTACATTTAGGCCTAGCCTAAATATTAAATTTAAGTCATGAACAAATACACATTTAAATCATTTATTTATTTTCATCTTTAGGTTATTCTTTCAATTGAAATAATTATCAGATCTAAATTGTAAGGGGAAAGCATAATTTAGTTTCAAGTTTACTCAAAATTTCTAGTCCAAATTTAGGCATCACTTAAAGGCAGGCCAAAATTAAAACTTTTGGTAGGATTAAAATAATAAATTTAATAGTTATCAAAATATAAGATTTCGGCAGCTACTTAAATTCAAAGTTGCCATCAGATCTAAAGCTATTGCCCGTGCCATCACCCGCCCGTCGCCCACTTGTCGCCCACCCATTGGTCATCATTGTTCTTTGAGGGCGTCCTACTATTCACTGACATTAATCGGCACGGCGCTGGGCAGGGCCTAGGTGATGGCAGAGGCAGGGAGCCTTGATGGCGTGGGCGAGGGAGATGGCATGGGCAAGGAGATGGGTATGATGGCATGGGACGCAGCCCACCATCGTCCACTCGTTGTCCATCCATCGTCCGCCCATCTCCCAATGGACCAAATCATATGACCTCACGAGCCCAGCTCCAATGTCAATTGACGTGGTGGTGGGGTTTGTGAGGTGATGACAGAGGGGTGGGTGAGAGATGGCATGGGCAGGGGGAGATGGTGGGGGCATGATTGGATGGGAGGCGGAGAGGTGTGGGCGACAGAGATGGCGGCAGGGGGAGATGGCGGGGAGATGGCGTGGGCGATGGCGTGGGTGATGAGGGTGAGGGAGACGGCGTGGGGTGTGGGCGAGGGAGATGGCGTGGGCAGGGGGAGATGATGCGGGGAGACGGTGTGGACGACAAGGGAGATGGCGTGGGGTGTGGGCGAGGGAGAGGGAGATGATGGGATGGGAGAGCGGTGAAGGGAGATGGCATGGGCACGATGCAATGGGAGGCCGGGGAGATGGCGTAAGCGGTGGGGGTGAGGGGGGTGGCGTGGGCGACGAGGGTGAGGGGGATGGCGTGGGGTGTGGGTGAGGGAGGTGGCATTTGGCGTGGGCAGGCGAAGGCAGGTGATGTGGCATGGACGAGGGAGATGGTGTGGACGAGGGAGATGGCGTGGACGAGGGAGATGGCGTGGACGAGAAAGATGGCATGGGTGGGGAGACAGGGTGGATGTGAGGGTGATGGGCGCGGGCGATGGGATGGGTGGCGGAGGTGGCCCGGGTGCGATGGGAGCGAGGGCGATGGAGATAAGCGATGGAGATGGGCATCATGCGTGGGCAGGGGGAGGTCGTAGGAGGTCGTCGTCATCGTCCTGCCGCTGCTCAGCGGCTACTTCCACTTGTGATGGTGGTGGCAGTGGTGGTGGTGATACTGCTGTCGCCATCGTCGTCTTGCCGCTGCCGGATGGTGGTGGTATTAGTGGTTGAGGAAGTGATGGTGGTGGTGAATGCCACTGCCGTCGTCCCCTCGCTGGCCGGTATTCATATTCGACGGCAGCGGTCATGGTCGTGTTTGTAGTGGTCGTGGTCGTGGTCGTGGTCCACTGGGCCCTCATTATCGTTGCCGCCGTGGGATTGATTGGGGCGACGGGTGGGAGGGAGGTATGGTCGGCGATGGCTGGGCGATGAGCGCGCCCGATACCTGACACCCCCGTTCCGCCGCCGTCGTCATTGTCATCACCTTGCTGCTGCCTGTTGGCAGTGGAGGTCGTTGCCGTCATCTGGCTGTGGTGGGGTGGTGGTGCTGCCACCGATACCGCCGTCTTTGTCGTCCTCATCACCGTCCTTGTCTGCGTCGTCACCGTCATCTGTCATTGTCATCGCCACTACTCCTCTGGCCTTGCTGGTGATGACCGTCGTTGTCAGTATCGTTGTTTTTCTTGTTGTTGTTGTTGTTGTGACTTGTGACTGAACTAGCACTTACCCGATCCGGACCTGTCGAAGACGATGGCATCGTCTTATCTTAACGTGCACGTGGGCAGCGAGTGGCGATGGCTTGGCGATGAGTGGGCGATGAGTGGGCGATGGGAGTGTACAATCACTTTAGTTCTGACGGAATCTTAACTTTTGATAACTCCAAAATGGTACATTTTGATACCCAATAAATTAAATATTTTACTTTCATCGAAATTATAACTTTCAGTTTGTCTTTACAGCTGATTTCATAAACATGTGGAAAGTGAGAAAAAATTCAGGGTGGCGCAACTCCGCTGCTGTCCAAGCCGAACCCAATATACACTCTGAGTTACAATTTGAAAATTTTAACATAACCATAGTGGACTCTGACGTTTCGGAGGACAATTCAGATGAATACTGTACCAACTTTTCACTACAACTCATCCGCCATACACCGGCTATTCCCAAGATTGGAAAGCAAGCTGCCATCAAGTCCAAGCGCGATATCCATAGCAAAGAACTTGCCTTTACGTGTTTACCAGACAACTATGTTCACTTTATGCGAGCTGTCCTAGTGCGGTTTGGAGAAACAAAGTGGAAGGTATCAGATCAGCAACGTTACAAGTTCAAATATTTCCATCCCGGTCGACCGTACGTATCTTCCTTTTACCTCTGCAAAACCAGCTAATTCTATTCTCAGGAAAGCTGATGCGCTGGACGTGGAGAAGGAGTCAGAGTACAAAGAGTTTGTAGGGAAAATCACAGAGAACAAGTACACGAAGGTCAACATTATCATCGACATTGACGACGTGAAAAAGAAATGCCCTATTGATGTAAGCACAAGCCGTCCCTTCTATTCTATCTCACAGTAACTTTTGTGCAGCCTGATGTCATAGTCGACAACGACAGCATGGAAGCTCTCGACCCAGCAGCTACACCACAGGGTGCTACATCGTTGGACCTTTCATTGGCACGGTTTCGTGGTATGCTTGAAAAGAAGTACGGGAATGACAACAATCCGGGACACTACGTGTACATTTGTGATGACAACACTGAACTCACGCTCACTCCGTTCATGATGCATCAGTGGGCAATTGCCATGGTACGTTCTGTCCGCTATAATCTACAGAAACATTATAACTAGGTTTTGAACAGCACGAAAGCAAAACTACTGTTATGACCCCCCCCAACACGGCGGCTTTTGACATTGCGAATCGTGGCAGAACATTACCAGCCCAACAAAAATCGCAGACATCAATGCCGGCACTGGATCAAAACAACCAACTTGCCGTATTTGCCCAATTGATGACCACGGTTGTCGGTGCACTCACCCCCAAGCCCTCCACTCCCAAGCGCAAGCGCTCTCTCAATCCATCTCCATTCTCATCACCTGTCAGGCCGGCACTCAATGATCTCCATGAATACTTACTTTATGCCCGGGATCACCTCGGAGTGCAAACTGCCTGCGATTACGAGGTTGCCCTGAGCGCTGAGGATTATGGGCCTGATATTATTGGCGCACTTGCTGTCTCTGACCTTACAGAATATGGCATGTCGAAAGGGGAAGCAATGCGTTTGATATCAGGTTGCACCAGCTGGAAGCGGGATAAGAAGAGGAGGCGTCAAACCACAACATCTGGTCGCCGTTCGGCCTGTTCCCTATCACTTGGTGATGAATTCCAACCAGGCACTCGTGTTCCCACTCCCCCCCAGGACAACACTATCCGGTACGAGATCAAATGGGATGATGGCGGCGCATGCACATGGTTTGGCCCCATGATGATGCCAGGTAATCAGACAGCAGATGATCGCCGTACATCTTATTACAGCAATGAGCTCAAGAGCCTTGTCCCCATACCGTTAGGCTTCCATGCTCCACCAAGGATAGAAGAGGATGATGACGTGTTCCCCAATTAGTATTCAATCGTAGCTACACAACTCAAGGACTTTTGCTGCACCAATAAAAATATTTTCGTTCCACAAGTTACATTGCATGACAACAACTACAAAAAACATACAAACATACAAACGCAGAAGTTACATGTAACCAGATGAGCGAAACCAGCCTGCAGCCTTCGCGGGTGTTATAGTATCCATTGCCGTAACTACCGTGAACCTCGGTCATGTGTATAACGGCGCAGGTAAGATTTGATGGATGAGAAGGCGAGCTCGATGGGGTTGTAGTCAGGGGAGTATGGGGGCAGGTATATTATTCGACAGCCTGAAATGAAACAAGTTAGAGTGTCAACACGAGACAAAGAAGCGAGTGTACATGCTGCAACCTCTACAAGCTCTCGAACCTCTTCGGAATGGTGGATGTTGCAGTTATCGAGAACCAGAACGCTCCGTGGACCCGGATATGGATTAGTGAGAGGTATCTGGATGAATGTGTTAGTATTTTGTGTCTGGAATAGAGGATACTACGTACGACCATCTCGCGAAGGAATCGAACGAAGCACTCCGCCGTCACAGAACCCTCAATGAGATCGTATGCGATGATTCCATCAAGGGTGAGGACTGGGAGGATAGAATACCGTTGTCCACGTACAAAGGCCTGCCGTTGCACACATCGAGTTCTGACTAATGACCAACCGTATCGCCTGCGCTGTGTCCGATCATTCATGGCACTCTCATCGGTGAACATCAACATGGAGGGGTCGGGGACCTCTGCCCCAATCTGATTCATGAAAATTACCCGTTGGAGGTCATTTCTTTCGAGAGCTTGAACAGATACATGCTTGTTTGAGAAGTGGAGCCGGCAGAGAGTGCGCATGAGAGTGGTGAGGGATACAAATACATTGCGCTGGGATTGGAGTTCAAGCTGTAGTTCGTCGAGGTATAGTGTGTGGTGGTGGGTTAGGAGTAGACGAATGAAGCCAATGTCGAGTGGAGTAAGAATGCGGCGACGCGCAGTTGGTTGAGCAAAAGGATTGTGAGTGAGGCCGTAGATGCGGTGGTACTGGAGAGTTTTGTAGACGAGTGACTTGCGAACACCAAGGAGATCACAGATCTCTTTGATATTGTAGCCACGGTAGTGGAGGATTGGGATCCTTGCTTTGAGATCTCTCGAGATAGTGTGAGGCGGCATAACAGTTGAAAACCTAAATTGTAACTCAGTGTGTGTATTGGGTTCGGCTTGGACGGCAGCGGAGTTGCGCCACCCTGAATTTTTTCTCACTTTCCGCATGTTTATGAAATCAGCTGTAAGTGATGCCTGAATGTGGACTAGCGAACCAGAGTAAACTCAAATCTAAATTATACTTTCCCTCCACACTTTAGCACTGATTATTATTTTGATTGCAGGACTAATCTAAAGGCAAAAGAAAAGAATTAATTTAGACATTTATTTATTCATGACTTAAATTCAATATTTAGATTTGGCCCAAATGTAAATCCAAAGATTATATTTTGCTGCTAACTTTAGAAATAACTTTAGATCCCCACTAAATGTTGAAATTCCTGATGTGTGTAGGTTAAAAAGTGAACTTATACAATCTAAAAAGGTGAAAAAATGCGAAATTTCCACATACTTTGAACGTTGACAGTGAGATTGGCTATCAAATGATAGATTATGTCAACCAATGATAATTTACACCAATAAAAGACATTACCAGTGCTCCAAGATACAAAACAGAGCCAGAAAAAAGACAAAGCACAAAAAATTGAAGAAATTTCGACTTTTTTGTCTATAAAAGGAAATATTATGTCAGCATTGGACCCTGAATGGTGCAGGTACATCACCTGATCCAAATGGCTTTTTTTCGGAGTCTGAATATGGGAAAATGAGCTTAAACAAGCTAAAAAGATGAAAAAATACAAAATTTACACATACTTTGAAAATTGAAAGGGATATGGGCTGGAAAATGATAGATTATGTTAACAAACAACAGGATATACCAATTGAAGACATTACCCATGGTCCAGGAAATAAAACAGAGCCACAGGAAATAAAAAGCACAAAAATCCGAAGAATTTTTGAGTTTTATGTCTAAAAAAGGAAAGCTTATGTCAGCATCAGACCCTGAATGGTGCGGGGACATCACCTGATCCAGAAAACTTTTTTTCGGAGTCTAAATATGGAAAACTGAGCTTAAACGAGCTAAAAAGGTCAAAAAACGTGGACTTAACGCACCAAATGGGGAAGGTGATGATTCAGGTTCAAGAGGCAAAAGTGCAATAAGGTTCAAAGTCTGGGTTCAAATGGTGATCTGACTAATGATTACATAATCATGATTACATAAGAAAATTGACCAAAACTAAAATTGAAATACAAAGTGATCTAACCATATTGGGTTTGTTTATTTGTATTTGTTTGTCATATGGTTAAGTTGAAACATCACTCAAAAATGTCTAGTGATAATATTTATAGAAGAGCACATTATTTGTCTTTGTTTATATCTATTTGTATTTGTTTACTAAAGCTCAAATAACACTATATAAACTCAAACATCTGATGAAATATATGTTATTACAATATATAATTAGATTTTTTAGATGCAATGAAGTTTATGATGATCAGTATGAAATTTGGCATATATTATGAAAAATTGCCTTATATAGTTAGATTGGTCACATGTGACTATCACCATTGTGATCGGCTCAAAATTTGGTATATACTATGAGAAATTACCTTATATGGTTAGAGCGGTCACATGTGACTGTCACACCTTACCTGAAATGGTTACATTAGTCAGCAGTTCAATTTTCAGCTGATTCTGATAAGAATTGAGACCAGTACGAATATTTTGAATATAATTGGAAGGTAATGTGTCTTTTTTATGACAACCCATATTTGGATGCTTATGTAAGCTTGTGCACACATGGCCCCAACTGTATCCAATTTTGCAGTATCAGAAATAGAATCATATCTCTTGCCCAAAAAATTTTTCTCTATAGGCGATCATAGAACATTAATTAATTAATTAATTAATTAATTACAAACCCTCACTGGTCCTGGTTTGATAAAGAACGAGTCTTTTAATAAATTAAAAGAGCTCGTAATTACAGCCATTTGCATAAAGCATGACAGTTGCCACATTTTTTTTGTTTATAAGAAAAACAAAGACTTAGTGAAATTTCAAGTGTGAAGTAGTGTATCCTGAATGGATTGAGATCATTGTAGAGGCAAATTTTATCTATTCTTCAAGGCCTTTTCAGCTGTGTTATTACATTTGAGCTGTGTCTAGTGTATGCTGAGTTATAAGCATAATAAGATAGAGTAGCAGCTGAACATTGCACTTCAGGCTATCCCCAAACCTGAACAACTAGTTACAACTCACCTCTAGTACTGAACCATCTACATGTTGGTAAAAGTACTGGGCAGCCCAGGGACGAAACGTCCCTGGGACGATACGTTGGGACGTCCCATTGTCCCTGGTCTGGTGTATGGGATGGCCCATGGGACGACATTTGGTGTTGTCCCATGGGACATCCCACACAGAGGGGGTGTCTGGGGGCATTTGGGACGTCCCTTCTCTAGATATTTAATAGAAACCTCAGGATGATGATAGCATCTAGTTGTAAATTTCAAGGCCTTGTCATGGCCACTATGGGTACCATGGGTGCTATAGCATAGTATAAGATTGTACATACTTATTCTTTTGAGAGTCACAGAGCTGATTGTCCTTCAAGGTCAGTGGCAGGGTGTGAAGATACAGCAGTTCTTTCCACATATAAAGACAGAACGAGTGGGAGAGGAAAAGTGCTGGAGATGTTGGGTATTGAGATGGGATTGAGGGGGAGGATTGAGGGTGTGCTTCTAGTAAACCAATCCCTTGTGCATGTGGCAAGCTGAAGCTTGTAGGGGAGTAAGTGAGCAGAGCATGCATGATATACAAAGAAAAGTAGGGCTATATATGCAGAGGAGGCTGAGCTGAAAATTAAACACGTGTATTATGAAGACCTTTTGATCAGGATATCAGTGGTTATTACATTATTGGCTGTGCATACAATGGCTGACTGGGAAGCAGATGCAGAGGATAGATCTGAAATTAGAGTGTGTCTTGAGGACAGTGGACTTGGGTAAGGAGACATCTCACAGAGGTTTTATTGGGACATCCCACAGGCTCATCTGGGATGTCCCTGTCAGCTTGCAGCTGAGGCTTTCACAGCCTTCTCTGGGACGTCCCTGTCAGCTTGTGGGACGTCCCACAGCCTTGTCCGGGACATCCCTCTCAGCTTGTGGCACGTCCCACCAAGGCTTTGGGATGTCCCACAGCCTTGTCTGGGACGTCCCTGTTAGCTTTTGGGATGTCCCACAGTCAGTTTGTGGGATGTCCCACAACCTGGTGTGGACATCCCAATGTACAGGCTTGTGGGACTGCCTGCTTGCTCAGCATCTGCTAAGTCATACAATAATAATCATTCCAATCCACATCTTACATAATTTTAAATAATTTACATTTAGCAACTACTTAAAATAGATATAGCAAATCAAATAATTATTTTACCTAAATACATGGTATTCTACTTATCAGGGGAGAGGCAGGGAGGTGGAGGTGGAGGAGAGGACAGGAGAGGGGGCAATGGCAGGGGCAATGGCAGGGGGTGGGCAAGGGGAGTAGGGCAGGAGGTGGATTGGAGGTGGATGGGAGGTGGGGGTGGCAGGGGGCAGGAGATAGGCAGGGGAGAAGGGGCAGGTTAGGAAGGGACAGACTAGGAGACAGTCAGGGGGAGAATGGAAAGGAGGAGGGAGGAGGGGGAGGGGAAAGGAGGGGAAAAACCAACAAAATTACACACCGGTGTTCCCTGGTGTCCACACCCCTCCGCGTCCTCGCCCTTGTCCCCCTCCTCGTCCTCGTCCTCGTCCCCGTCCCCATCGTCGTCGTCGTCGTCGTCATCGTTGTCGTCCCCGTCCCCGTCGTCCTCGTGTTCGTCGTTTTCGTCCCCGTTCCCGTCCTCGCCGTCGTCCCGTCCCCGTTTTCGTCGTCCTCGTCCTCGTCCCCGTCCCCGTCACCCTCGTCCTCGTTGTTTTCGTCCCTGTCCCTGTCCCCGTCCCCATCCTCGCTGTCCTCGCTGTCCCCGCTGTCCTCGCTGTCCCCGTCCTCGTCGTTGCCGTTGTCGTGGTCCCAGTCCCCATCGTTGTCGTTGTCATCCTCGTCGTCCCTGTTGCCGCCATCCTCATTGTCCCGGTCTCTGTTGTCCTCGTCATCCCGTTCCCTCGTCCCGGTCGTCCTCGTTTCCGTCATCCGTCGTCCGTTGCCCCCGTCCCCGTTCCCGTGCTCGCTGCCCCCGTCGCCATCCTCGTCGT